>JASVEL010009402.1:0-79904 GCA_032618575.1 Nicotiana noctiflora
TAAACAATAACTATTCGACATGCACAAGTTATTTAAGTATTATCTTGAATAATTTTTTTTTTTAATTTAGAAACTATCTCAAATATACAGAATATTATATTTGAAAGTAGAATAAATCTGAATCGATCAAAAGCCAACAAAATATTACACGTGTAATTTATATCAAAATCGATAAGTTAAAGCAAAGCTAACTTAGCTGATAATATGGCAGGGAATCTTCTAAAGAAAACAATGAACTTAAATTTGAAAATTACAAGTTTATTAGCGCGAGTTAGTTTATATACAAGTTTTCATCCATATGTGTATTATTTCCAGCTATATTCTTTTCTTATCCACCAAAAAACATACATTAAAGCTAGACCAATGATTTTAAACTTTACGATTAAATTTGAATCCAACTGGAATTAACTTGAGTGATTAAAGCGCTAAGAAAAATCTTTAGTCCTTTCATTTTGCTTTCACCCAACTGATTTGTTAATATTCAAAGTACCAGTTTTTAGCTGAAAATTTCTCAGATGAAGAAAAAATTCAAATATTAGAATTTTATCTACACAAGTATTTTAAAAAAAGAATTTAATCCGCACAGGATTATAGAGCGATATCATGAAAAATTGATAAGCTAGAGGTTTTACAAAATTTGTGATTCATAGATTCTAGAGAATAGATTATTTAGAATAAAATAAGTACGTTAATAAGTATTTTTCATATTTTAAATACTCCAATCTTAAGTTTAGTTAAACAAAATAAATTATTATCCATTTAATTTAAATATAAATTTCTGCTAATTAAATTATTTAAAAGTAAAATGCACTCTAATTAAGACGATACCGTCGATATTACAAAAGTTAGTTAAGACGAGACGGTGCCAAATAAGTAGGAAAAGAGGACTATTCCATTGTTAAAGAATCATTAATCTGAACGTGCAAGTATATATACACAATTGGTTTTCAGTTTTCACCTTATATCCAAAACCCTCTAAAACCGTTTTCCTCTCTTCTTTCTCAAGACAAGCTAGGCTCGCCTTTCTTCATCTTCAACCTCCGGCCACTTCCCAGCTAAAATGGCAGGCAAAGGAAAAGGGAAGAAGAAAGGTAAATCCAAGAAAACAAAAGACAGAGATCCAGACGCAACATGCAACTGCATTTTACTAAGAGAAATCGTCATTGATATCCTTTCTCGTCTCCCAGTGAAGACCCTTTTACAATTCAGGTGCGTTTGTAAGCCATGGCGAAAATTCATTTCCAAACCCAACTTCATCGACAACCATTTCCTCCATTCCTCTTCTTTGCAGCCCAGTACCGGTTCTTCACCCTTTCTTTTACACCATCGCCATCCCGAGTCCTCTGATCATCTACTCTCACTAATCAACCTGTCCCCCGAGTCATCATCGGTTGTGGAAGAACTTGAGAACCCTTTCCCTTTCTTCTTGCAAAATATGGCGGTTGTGGGTTCTTGCAATGGCATTGTGTGCCTTTGTCAGACACCTTTGGGTGATGTCATTATTCTTTGGAACCCAGCTTTGAGGCAGTCTAGGAATGTGCCGCTTTCGAAAAGCAAACCCATTATTGGAATGCAGTGTTGTGTTTCCGTCGGATTGGCGTACGATTCACAAAAGAATGACTTCTTGGTCTTGAGTATTCAGAGTTTCGGACCACAAAGTATGATTGCGGATGAAGTGGAAATGTATTCAACCAAGAGTTTCTGCTGGAAGAAGGTGCCAAATGAGATGGGGTTTCGAACTATTGCGCTTTGTTGCAATCTGGTTATTAAAGGGGTGCCTTATTGGACTGCTCTGCTTACGGATGCGCATGGGTCACGTGAGATATTGGTGCGTTTTGATGTGAGTAAGAAAGTATTTGACAGGTTACCTATGCCTGGAGGGAGACTGGGGATTCAGGGGTATCTTGTGAATTTGGAGGATTCTCTTGGTCTATTAATGTGGGATAAAACAGACAAATGTAATATTGATATTTGGGTAATGGATGATGAAGGTGGTTGGAGCAAGAAATGCAATGTTGAAATGTTATTCGGGTTCGACAGAATTATTGGCTGTGTGAGGAATGGTAACATTGTTGCTGAGGATGAGAATGGCGTGCTGTTCCTCTTTGATCTAGTGACTAATTCTGTTAAGGCAAAATTGTGCATCAATAAATTTGCTAATAGCCGTTCGTTCATGATTTCCAACTATTCAGAGAGCTTAGTTCTGATTGACGGGATGCGAACAGTTACGAAGCAAGCTGCTAGAGATAAATTAGCACGGTGATCAACTTTTGTCTTTTCAATTATATCTTAATTAATTAGTTACTATGTGCTTGCTTTGTGTTGATTGTCACGTCTGATTCCACTTTGAGATGTTGCACTTTTGCTTTGTTCTTATCCTTATTTGCGTATGTGTATGTGATGCATTAATTTACTAACTCTGTGGTCGTGTTTACTTATCTCTACACAATTATTGGAGATTCTTGTCAGTGGCTGCTGTGGTTCTGGAAAGCAAATATGGCCAACTAACAAGTTTTCTTTTCATCTCCCATCTAAGAAAGTATATTTTTGTAAATAGCTTTGTGGTATGGAATCAGTCACAATATATATGTCTCTCACTGTATGCAATTCTCTTATTTTCCCAGTCCAATTTTATGGTTAGTCAGCCAAACAACTTCTTGGATTACTAGTTGAAATTGGTGGAAAATAAGAGGAACTTTTTTTAGGGTGGCTTACATGTGCACATAGAAGTATGAAAGAATAGCTAAAATGCTTCCTTCTCGTGTCCCACTTGAAAAATAAGAGGAACTTTTTCTCCCTTTCATGTCTTTCATAGTGGGAATTGTTTGAAAAGATGTAGGCTTGGCTTCAAGTGTTTCCAGAAGATCTCAACTTCCTGTTGTCAATACAAGATATTCCTTTCTGTCAACAGAAACATTTGAATGATCAGAGTAACTTTTCAGCTTTCGTAGTGTTTGCTTGTTGGAGCATCAGTTATGATGAGGTCAATAGACATAGCAATATGATTGCTAGATCCTTGAATTTATATTTTTATTTGTTGACACTGTAAAACTCTGAGGTAGTTTGTTCCATAAGCATAGTTTCACTGAAATAATGCAATTGAATTGCTGTATCGCTCTAACTAACAGAACCAAGTCTTCAAAAGAAAAGAAAAAAACTAATAAAACCATGTCCTATTGGTGATTGCAGCAGTTTTGTTACCTATCTAGTCAATCGAGCCAGAGGTTTTGCGCTTTCTATTTTTGGTGCTCTTTTTCTTGTTTTTGGTGAGTGTTTTCAAAAAAAATTCGTCATTCCTGATCCATGAACTTTTATACTTGAATATGCAAGTACAGATGTTAGTCTTATAGATGTTAGTGCACATGGACTAAAGCTTATAATCAATGGAAGGCTTGGCTACTTGTGGCATTGCTAACCATATTGGACGAATGTAGTCCGACACATCTATATAGGAAATACTAGGACCTCTTCTTTAGCTGAGACGAATTATACGCTGTGATTTGAACTTCCAGTTTTGTGTTCCAATTGCAAACTTCGTAGTCTTGCCATCCCGTCTTCGTTTTTCCTCCTTGGTTCACTTGTGTCTTTCAGTCTTTAATAGATGAATTGACTTGCAGTTACTTTGGGATCTTATTCTAGATATAATATTCTAAGCTATTTGGTGCATGGCATAGCAAAGGTGCTTCTGTTTGAAATATAATTTTGATTCTCTTGAAAGTATTAGGTTTATGTATTAGCAAATTAGCATTATGCATTGGATATTTAGAATTTCTGGATACATGCATTATCTTTAAAATCTTTGCTACTACATTTAGTGGAACATTTTTGTCTTTGTATATCTTTGGAGTATTTTTGATATTGAACTAGTCTCTCTCAAATCAATATAATTTTGACTTGATAGATTAGATATTCGAAGAAACTTACTGACATTATTTTTCTTGATATTGTAGGGCTGGCGTGAATATAAAGTTCTCTACCACTTGACTCTCAGAAGCTTGACTTGGCTATATAGGATGGGTGAAAGACATTTTGGCTGCCCCTTTTTGCTAACATCGGAGATGACATGAAAAACTTTTTAGTTAGGAAATACTAGCAATGATGTTCATATTACAGCGTATAATTCGTATCAGCTATGTTGTATCAGATTATCAACTATTTTGCACTGATCAACTTGTGCTTGAGTAAGCAATGGTGGGTTTATGTTTGCGTCTTTTTTGCTTCATAAGGTCTTTCAGTGTGTTCCATGTGAGTGTCTTCACTCGATTTTTGTTCCTTCCCTTAAGTAATTTTCTTTTTGATTCATAATTCTTTCTATATGTGGACTGTGGTGCCACTTGAATGTTCTTTTTGGTTTCATAGTTCTTTGCATATGTGGACTCTGGTGTGACTTGAAATTTTTTTTAAAAGGAAAGTGTGACTTGAAATTTTTTTTAAATGGAAAGTGTTTTAAGAAAGAAAATAAGCATTATCAAAAAGAAAGAAATTAATACTTTTGATGTATAAACTAAATGTATATAACATATCAAAAGTTCACGTAGGGGTCATTTTGGTTTGAATGTGTTAGCGGATAAGTTATGCTGGGATTAGTTATGTCGCTATTATTTTTTATTTACTATTTGGTATATTGTATTAAAAATGATAAATACATAATTTCTAAAAAGAAGGTATAAGTTATCCCGACATTAATTATCATACCCTCTACATGGTATAAATTATGTCGGTACTAATTTTCATCCCGAAAAAATGTATACCATGTTTACTAACCAAACCTGATATATCTTACATTCTTATACCTTATATCAAACGACACTTAATATACAGTGAGCGTATAGATGTCATGTCATTCACTAAAACTATGTCATGTCATTCACTAAAACTAAGATAGTTTTGAAATAGAGAAACATGTTTATCTTCTTTAATCGGATTAAAAAGAAAGTCGTATCATGTAAAATAAAACAAAAAAAATCATGTATTTTAGTTTATTTTAGTCTATTTCATTTTTAATTTATTCCTACAAGAATTATCTCTTTCTAAATTTGAAAACAATTTAACTTAAACTTTCAATTCTACCTTTAATGGTAACTTATTTTTATAACCACATAAATATTCTGGATTCCCTTTTACTTGTTTAGATTAATAAATTTAAAAAATCTTATTTTTTCTTAAATTATGTGTCAAATCAAATAGGCTCACATAAATTTTAGAACGGAGCAAGTATATTGTAACGCCTAAGTCATTAATCAACCAAATCTCGTGTTAACCTTACAAAATTAAAATAATGACAGTGTTACTATAGGAATTGTAAGTTGATTATATTTTAGTCGGGCACAACCCTTATGACGTGTGAACAACCTGGGTTAGATGAGAATAACAGCAATCGTAAATTTGATAAATATAAACTTGTATAAAGACAAATTTTTATATCCACGCGTTGGCGTGAAACTTTCCAGCTAAGCCAAGCTGAAATATATAACAGCAAACCGTCAGCGCACCACAAATCAAAGACCGCAAAATCGCCGATCACACCGCCACGACGATCTGATTCTATCAATTGGTGTCAGCAATAATACGACTTCGCTTTGATCCCGAAACCCTAACCCGTTGCTCGATCTCTATCTCGGTGGAAAGGATGAGTGAAGAAGGCGGGAAAAACAGGGCCTCTCCGGCCACCAGCGAACCCTTGCCGCCAAACTATTACTACGGTACGTTTCAAGGAGTGGCCAATCATCCGCCTCCTCCTCCTCCACAGTCTCAGCCGGTGTTCGGTTTTCCTCAGCCCATTCCTCCGCCTGGTGCCTCCGGCGCTCCTCCTCATTACTATCCTCATGGTTATCAAACTGTTCACGGTGTGTTTTTCCACACTTTCATCAATCTGCTGGTGCTTCCATAATTTTTTCTTTTATGTTTGTTGATAATTCTGTCTGTTTCTCTGTTTTGAACATTTGATGGAATAAAATCTCAGTATGAAGCTTGATGAATATTCAGATTACTGATTGCCGAAACTAGCCAATTCTATTAATGGGTCCAGTGTGAAACATTAATGTTGATACCAGCAATATTATTCTCAATTTTAGTATCTTTGTGAACACTGGCTTATTGTGATAGGATGCAGATACTTTCGATTATAAAAAAGTCATATTTTGTGCATAATTTCATCTGTAAATTCAGCTATAACTTTTTAGGTTGATTAACTCCTTGTTTTTACGTATATTTGTAGTCTCGACAAGTCTGCAGATTTGTGGATTTAAGTTTTATATCTGGTTGAACATCTAGTGGTGTGTATTGGAGGATGCAGTGAAAGGAATTTCACAATCGAGTTCTCTGAGTTTCTCTGTTGGTTTGTTGTTAGTAATAGGAGTGATCAATGAAGGATTGATTGATATTACCTGTTGAAAGGCGCTTCTTTTTCTTTCAATCATGCTACTTTGATTTTCCTTCTTAGCATATTTAAAGCTTGTTGAATCCTTAATCAATGGATTCTGACTTTAGATTTTATATCTGTGATTGCCAACTTTCTTGAAGCAACCAGAAGTTGTAAAAGTGGAGTTGAAATGTTATGGTTAACTTACACGTGAAAGAATGTTAAACTAGTTATATATCTTGTCTATGAAAATCTCAGGAAATGCAATCTAAATGCTTTCTAAATCTTATTGTTCTAACTGGGCTTAATAACAGATATTTGCTGTTCAAAAATTATTTTAATGTTAGATGTTATATACCATGTTTAATATGTTGCTTCACTATGGTTTAGGTTATGCTGTTGCCGAAGGTAGACCTGTAAGGGAGTACCGGCTTCCTTGCTGTGGCATGGGGATTGGCTGGTTCTTGTGAGTTCCTATTGTTGTACTTTCTCTTGGGCTCATTTTTTAGTTTTCGTTATATATCGTGGTTATATTGATCAAAAGTGATACATGGAATCCTACTCAGCTTTTAGATTGATAAAAAAGTGATACATGGAATCCTACTCAGCTTTTCTTATTATTTAGAGCTTTCCCATTATTGTATTCTCAGACTTAAATATTTTTTATAAATAAAGATGGGTAGGTTAGATGTTGGGGAAACAATGTAAGCACACAAGATTAACAACTCAGCAATATCAAAAAACTGATGTGATGGTTGCTAAGGGCTTTGCCTTTATCTGATGTTTCTATGACTGGATTTTCATAAACTCAATTTCATGATTCATGTAAGATTGACTAAAGATTTCAATGCTGGCTTACTTTCTAATATTATGGTGACTTTGTTTGCAAGGTTCATCTCTGGTTTCTTTCTTGGTACCGTTCCTTGGTATATTGGAGCTTTTCTTCTTCTGTGTGTGCGGATTGATTACAGAGAGAAGCCTGGACTTATAGCATGCACATTGGGGGTAAGTGTCTCTCTCTCACACACACAAAACAACAACAACAACCCAGTATATTCCCACAAGGTGGGGTCTGGGGAGGGTAATATGTAGACAGGCCTTACCTCTGCCCGAGAGGGCAGAGAGACTGTTTTCAATCTCTCGCACACACACACAAAAAAAAAATTATGTGCAGATGCTTTTATATGCTTTGATTTCTCCAAGCATAGCATGTTTACCTCACACTTCTACTACTGGTCTAAACATATCACAAGTACCATTCTATGCACGGGCATTATGGGTGTTTTTTTGAAATTGGCTTTTCTTTAACATGTACCATAACTCTCGGTGATATTTTATAGTCTGACAAAGAGAAAAGGATGAATATGATTATGAAGAGAATAATATAGAATATGGTTACCAAGAGAAGCAAGGGAAAAAGAACCATTGAAGCTGCCCTATCTCCTTTGTTGGTCTAGTAATTCTTCCCATTTTGGATGAGCAAGTTGTAGCGGCATCCATAGAATAGTAGGCATTTGGAATATTTGGTGAAAGTTGGAAAAAGGAGTATCTGCAGTTGGAGTTAAAGAAGAGCCTTTGAAAGTTGTTGTGGTTGGACGTGAAGTTTATCTGAAACAAACTTACATTGTGAAAGTTGAAGGTTTGTGAGTAGAAACCATGATATCACTTGAAATACTGCTCAAACCATTATTCCAACTTCAAATTCTTTACTTCAAGTAGAAGTTGGAACACCCTACAAAGTTGATGTCCAAACATTGATTTGCAAATGTATTTTCAATATTATGCATGTCAAAGCAGAACACATTTGCTTTTTGTTGCATATGTTGGTTCGTCATTAATCCTTGGTTACCATGTGTTTTCGTAAGAGTCATGTTGACCAATATTGTTGGGGTAAAATCACACAAATTGCTCAATTTGACTGGGTTTAGGACATAAAGACTTTTGACACCTATCGAAAGTTCTTCTAGAACTTGTGGTCTTAAACACATTATACATTTCTACGGTTATCCAACATGTCATTACAGGTAAATTGGAAATTTGAAGATTAAAAGTTTTTCAAAATATCCAATATCATCCTTTTTGGAAGTTAAAAAAAGAAAGAGTGTAGTATAAAATGGAACAGAGGGTGTAACTTTTTTTTAATGAAGAATGGAACATAGGGAGTAATAAAATTTGGTTTTGGCAGCTTTAAATTTGGAAAAAGAACAAGCACTCTTGTATGTCCAGTATATGTGGACTTGATATTGGATAACTCTATTTATTACACCATGTAAGTGCTTACCATCAATTTTACCTCATTTGACTTAGATATCCCTTTTCTATTGCTATTACTTTATTCTAGAGAAGGCATAAATGTATATTAGATCTTGGATTTCTACGAGCGTATATTAGAGGAACATTTGAAGGATTGGGCAATTAGACTAGGTTGAGAAGTGGATTAGATTTTTGTAACCAATTGTAAAACCAACCACTTTGAAGCCCCTCTTTTTTGGCCCAATTGCTTTTAGCCCATATCATGTCGACATGTTTTCAATCTGCTAGATTTAGCCGAATCATCAAATCACTGTTCCTTTCTGCCTCCAAGGAAGCATGTCTTAAAAAGTACTACTCCCTCCGGTCCATAATAAGTGTCTCTTTTACTTTTTGATTTTGGTCCAAAATAAGTGTCTAGTTAGGTAATCAAGAAAAAATTCAATTTGTTTTTACTCTTTTACCCTTATGTGCAGAAGAGCAATAAGTGCCACTATAATCATGTGCCCAATATTTAATAAGGGTAGTTTAGTTATACTAGGTAATTTTGTATAGGATTTAGTATTTTCTTAATGGGTGTGCTAAAAGTAAAAGGGACACTTATTGTGGACCGGAGGGAGTATCCAACAATAACCTTTATTTTCGGTGATGTCAAAGTCCTAATCTAACTCTTGCATGAGCTTTTGGCTTTACATATTTATTATGTAACATTTCCTTCTAGTGCCGACTGGTATTCAGGAAAGCTCGGGCTAGTTCTTTTAAAGAGGTCTTCTGTTTATCTTGTTCAGTCTTATTCTGATCGTGGATTTGAATCCAAGTAATGTGCAGTTCAGTTCCTCCAATTTTAAAATTGAGTTCTTAGGTGACGCTTAAATCCATGTAAGCAAAGAAGCAGTCCTGCAGTGGTACTCTTGTACGCTTTGTTGCTCTGCTGAATACTTAAGTGATCTGTTTTATGGTTGCAGTTAGTGAGTTTTTGGCCAAAATTGTAATTTATCTATGAGGGTAGGTCCATTTTTTGTCCCTTAAATATAACTCGAGCATCTTTAATCCCTCAAGGTTGCTAAACTAGAGCAATTTTAGTCTCACACTCTCACTAACATAAACCCATCACTAAAAAAGGTCATTCTCAGTTTTTCTCCAATTCTAGGTCCTTGTGATCTAAAGCCAGCATAAGTATTGCTTGATCGTAATATTTTATAGTCAAATTGCTCTGGCCTATCAACCATGGGAAAACTTTGCTACATGGGAATACTTCTGATTCCTCGTGATCTAAACCATGGGAATTACCCTGCATTATCCACTACTTACAAAGATACAGGTCCTTTTGGGAACACTTTGCTACATGGATCCTAAGAACCAAATAACGAATTGATCTCGCTAAAATCTGACACTTATGCATTTGGGATGGTTCCCCAACTCTCTTGCAGTTGTTAACGGCAGAAGGCAGCAATGGTCTACATTGTTGAAATAGCAATCAATAAGGACAGTAGTCTAAGGTACTTGGTCCATAGGGTGGTAAATGGCCATTAGAAGAGACATAAAAATTAGTAGTGTTAGCACTTAAGTGTACAAAGCTTTTGTCAACGAGACAAGTCCCATTTGAAAGTGGAAATTCTCCCTGCATTGGATAAATTGAAAGAAGTTGCTGCTAAGGCTCGAGATTCTGCGTCAAATTGACGCTGTCAACTACCCAGCCTCCTCCTCCTACCTACTAATGTTCTTTACTACTTGGTGAACGGCAATGACTTTCCTTTTTTGGTGAAACAGGGAATGGCCTTTTTTACTGCTAGTTTTATTCTTTTTTAGTGTCACGTGAATAGCAGATAGCACAGTTAAGTTTTAAATGAATTCTGTTGGTGAGACTAAAAGTGCTCTAGTTTAGCAAACTTCAGGATTACATTTAAGGGACAAAATAGATAGACAATATGAGCAAAAGGCATGAATCCCTAAATCCCCAGAAAAGAACTCACTCCGGAGGGAGTGAGGGAGTATTCAAAAAGGGGAGCCGCGGGTTCTTTCTTTCCTTGTAGGAAAGGTCACCCTCATAGATAAGGACAATATTGGCTGAAAACTCTGCAATTAGTCAAGCATATCTTTACTGTTTATAAGTTAAAAGCTCTATTTAGTAATGCCTAGTTCGAGTGTTAAGAAGGAAAAATATACGAGGAGTTGATGTATGCTCATTTATATGCTACAAAGATACTTTACGCCTTTCTCTTTTGTTTGGATTTGTAGGTAGATGGGGATGGAGGGGAAGGAAACAAATAGGGGGGTTGTTAAGTTCATGGATGGATGAGTGCGTGTTATTACTGTCCGAAGCCATTGTAGCTATGCAGTGATTAGTTTACTGATTTCCGCAGTACTGAATGGAAGCAAAGTATCAGCATTGTCACTCCATTACTTTATTATTTCTCAATTTCTTTGCTGTGACAATGTCAGCCTCTGACTATGTTTATCTTTTTGGTAATCAGGCCATGCTTGCTTTAATTGCTGTGACTTTTGGTGTGACAAAGGCAACTCATTCCTGGTGAGGCTCTCCAGGCTGCAAAATGTAACTTGTCGCGGATCGGGGTGGGGTGGGGGTGGGGGTGGAGAGCAACTTTATTGATTGGTTTTTGTTTGTAAGATGTCTCTTTTTTTATATCTGTATAGCAAATATTGACTTAGGTGGTTCTTATATTGAACGTGCACTCCTTTTATTAATGTTTGTGGTACTTCTTGGTATGCTCCAGCAGTAAATGTGATGTATATTTTTGAAACTTCCCCAACATAAACCAAATTGGATGTGTGTTAAGTCTGTAGAATTTGGCTGCTCCATTCGGAAGACATCAACAATTTCAAACACTGTTGGAGGAGATTTGGCTTATGGAAGTCATATAAATAATAAAACATATGCGTTAGACTCCAGATATGAACTAGTCTGTTGGTTAAGTCTTATCCTTGAAGCACTCTCCATAGAGCTTTTCAAAAACGTAAGTGTGGAAGAAGGTTCCACAAAGTAATATCGACATCTAAATTGCACCTATTATCATATCTTGGCAGTTGGGTCTTTTACGTCGACGTGAATTCGTCCTCGACAAAGTATATGACGGGAAGAATTATCTTATATAGCAAAAATAATTGTGTTGATTGACTAAATAAGATCATACTAACAACTAACAAGTAACAACTAGTACTAGGAAGAATACAAATTTTATCACCCAGTAGTGTACCGCCACAAAGGTTAGTTGTCAAGTTCAATATATATATTTTTTTTAGGTGTGTAATATGATGTATGCATATAATAAACAAAGTGAAAGCTGATCTTCCATTGTGTGCATGTTGGTTTTAAAGAAACATAAGCACATCATGCTATCGAGAAATTTAGATACGATCAAATGACTTATGTAATGATACAAAAGATGGTATGTGAAGATTTTGACAATAAAATTGTATATTCATAAATTATAATGGGTTGATTTGCTTCCAAGCATGTGTTTATCTCCAGAATTTATTTTTGCCTCCAAAATGAATGATAATCTTTTGAATTTATTCAAAAATAATAAATAAAATACAAGGCCAAATAATTATAAATGTTGGACTATATTTGTCGCAATATGCTTTCTTGTATGTATAAATTTATGTTGGCACTTTCAAGGAGGGTATCAATATTGACTACAAGAGCTCTAATCGTGACGGAGCAACCAAAATATTAGAAGAGAACATATACAAGAAAAAAAAGGTCTATAAAGAAGTTTTAGGTAAGATAGGATTACACTGCATATTTCCAAATACATAATAATGTTATCTAACTTAGCTAAATTGATCATTTTTTAGGTTCACATGATATTCAATTATTTGAATTCAAGTATTATGCTAATGTAATCATATTAATTTTTAGCATTTAAATGATTAGACATGCTGCATTGTACCTGTTGGAGTCATAACTGACAATATTATCCTTAGCCATGAACTAGTGAAAGGCTATGGCAGGAACAGGGTTTCGCCAAGATGCATGATCAAAATTAACATGCAAAAACCATATGACTCTGTAGAATGGGTTCTTCTAGAACAAGTTCTGAGTGCTCTGAATTTTTCAGAAATATTAGTCAAGCGGATCATGGTGTGTGTATCGAAAGCCTCATACTCTATAATTATCAATGGTCAACCAAGTGCCCTTTTACTTCAAAAAGAGGAGTAAGACATGGTAATGCTTTATCACCATTCTTGTTTGTTATAGGTATGGAGTACCTCAGTAGACTACTGAAAACTTTGAAAGATAATCCAGACTTTAATTATCACCCTAAATGCGACAAGCTGAATATAATATAGTTGGAGTATGCAGATGACTTATTGTTGTCCTGTAGAGGAGATAATTTCTTTACTAGGCTACTGTACAATTGCTTTCACCAATTCTCCTCGACATCTAGTTTGCTGGCCAATCAAGGAAAAACTGTTATTTATTTTGGGGGTGTGCCAAACCAGATTCAATAAGAAATAATACAAGAATTAGGCTTCCATGTTGGCTCTCCCTGCCTTCAGGTACCTGGGAGTCCCACTGAGCTCAAAAAGACTAGCAATTGGGCAATGATAACCATTGATAGAGAAGATGATAGGGAAAGTACCCTCTCAGACTGGAAAATTCCTATCCTATGCAGGTAGGTTACAGTTGATCAAAAGTGTACTCACAGCCATCCAACAATTTTGGTCTCAAATATTTATCATGCCCAAGAAGGTGGTTCAAAGGATTGAATAAGTGTGTATGAGGTTTCTATATAATAAATGCTCAAAGAAGGCACTAATACCTTGGGATAAACTTTACTTGCCAAAATCAGAACAGACATCTACATATGGTATAAATATATCATACTTAAGCACTACTGTAACCTATGTAAGAAGAAGGATAAGTTCTGAATACAATGGGTGCGTATCTACTATAGTAAGTGTATGAAGTCTGGGAAATAACTGATCTAGGGGTATCTTGGCTTATTCAGAAGATCCTAAAGGCTAAATAATATTTGGAGAATACATGATACTATCGAGGACCTTCTAAACCATGTGACATATGCTATAAAGACAATGTACAACAAGTTGAAAGACAATTATCCTAAAGAACATTTGAGGAAGTTAATGTGCAATAACTAGAGCAGCCAAATGGTTGTTTATCCTCTACTTTGCAATACAAAATAGATTGTACACGAGAACTAGATTATTGATGGCACATGGACTATGTGTTATGGATTGTATAGAATATTTTGTGAATTTTTACCTCATATAGAAAAGGTTAACACCTTACTTATTTTAAATAAATACAATTTAAAAAATTATATTCTATAGATACATTTTAATATTCATAGCAAAATATCTAATTTTGGTTACCTCCTACCTCTAAGCCACTAAATACACTATTCAGTTACATTATTTTCTTTCTCTCTCTACCTGAATACATGCCATCTCACAACTAACGACCCCTTCTACTTCTTCCACACACCTTAGACCATGAGAACCCCAAAAACTAGTAGCATCCAATGCCTCAAAGTAGCCGCTTCCAGTCCACCAGCTGCTCACCGCCACCAGCCATCAGTCGCCGAAAAATCCAAGAGTCAGCGACCACACCCCTTCCGAACTTCCAAGCCTGAGCCACACAAACTCTTTCTCCTCTTCACTCCCAAGCCTCCAGTCATCCACCCCTCTTCCCCCAACAATATCAGTGGCCAGAATACCCCGTCTCCAGCCACGACAACTAGCCGTTTCCCACCCCAAAAAACCCATATCACATGCATGGACATAACAAATGCCAAAACAGGGCAAGAACCCCATTAACGACCAGCACAAATAACTAGTACAAAATTTGTAAAGTTTACGTTGCAACGCTTTTTCAAACGGCAGTCTAAGTCCAAAAGCAATTGGACTTGACTCAATCATACCCTAAAATCTCCTCTCCGTTTCAATGTATTTTCAACGTATCATGCTATATTTTTATGTATTTCATTTTATTCACGATCTTTTTTTCATTGTATTTCAATGTATCCCGTTGTATTCATTGTCTCGCTATATGCCACGAATGTATTTATATATTTTCTTAATTAATACAACTTATGTATTCATATGTATTATATAATTTCTCTGAAGATTGCTCTATTTTGGGGGTATTTTTTGGTTGAGAATCTTATTTATACAAGAAAATATAAAATTTATGTGTTATAATGGA
Organism: Nicotiana noctiflora; assembly: GCA_032618575.1. Lineage (NCBI taxonomy): Eukaryota > Viridiplantae > Streptophyta > Magnoliopsida > Solanales > Solanaceae > Nicotiana > Nicotiana noctiflora. The sequence continues at coordinate 14,805 of JASVEL010009402.1, forward strand.
GTTTGTTGAGTTACATTAGGAGTCTATTATATTAATTGATTTACTTTCCTTTTAAAAATAATGTAATCCCCTATTTCACACCGTGAATATAGTCGAATACGGTCGAATACAATAATTTGTCTAACTGTAATCCCATGTTTTACACCATGAATACAGTCGAACACACTCAAATACAACAACTAATTAGCTGGACTTCTATGATTCACGACTTATTTTGCTACTGTATTCATGAATACAATAGCTTAAATACATCTAATATATCTTATAATAACATAAAACGTATCTACAATCCGTAATAGCTAATTACCACTAAAAGATAGTGCTTTATGAAAATTTCTCAATATTTTTTGCATAGTCAAATATTCTTAATCTTCAATAGGTGGCTAATAATAAGAGAAAATCTCACTTTATACCTATTAAGCCCAAACTATGTACTTTTAAATACCCATGCCCAAATTATTTACTATTCTTGCCCAGTCGGCCCAATTTGTTTACCCGGCTCTCATATTTCACGCGGCCCAAGCTACACATTGTCTTTAAAGTCTTATCTTCGTTCTTTACACTAGATTAAAGAATCTAGTCCACCTATTTCATCCGGCCCAAGCTTCCCAGACTTGTCTTTGTCCTTTAACAATTAACACTAGACCAAAGAGAATAATTTCAGAATCTCCATAGCCAACACATGAGAACGCAAATTTCACCCACATTCGAGTTTTTATTTTATTCTTCTGATTCTGTCACGACCCCACGTCACCCTCCATGAACATGTCATGATGGCACCTAGTTCCTACAACTAGGTAAGCCTAACAATGCGGAAACATTTAATTAAATTAAGCAAAACTAGAAGAAAATGGTGTATAAGTGCCACTTGGCATATACAACTCAAAAATAAATCTAGGAAGTCAAAAATCTCATCCCAAAACCCGAAAACTCGCGAAAACCACAAGCTAATAGAAATGTAATATACTGCTCTAACTCCAGAATGTCTACACAACTGAAAGAAATGGAAAGATAACTACTAAAACTGGAATATAATAGAGACTTCTGGTCTGCGGACGCGGCAGATATACCTCGAAGTCTATGCTAGATCTCTCCGCCTCAAGGATAGTACGCCTAAGTGGAGGTACCTGGATCTGAGCATGAAAAACATACGCAAAATGGGCATGAGTACACCATAACGGTACTCATTAAGTGCTGGGTAGTAACGTGGAAGGTCAGGGCCCTACTGAGGTCAAACAATACAATATGAATTAACAGTATGAAAATTGACAGTAATAATGAATACAGCAGTGAGAATAAACAGGTTAAACAAGGCAATAACAACTACATAAAGACAGAACAAACACAAAATATGTACAAATCAATACCAATGATAACAATGAGGACCTCCCAGGATACCGTCCCATAGTCCTTTTCTCAACTATCTAGTGGATATCCCGGGATACCGTCACGTAGTCATCATATGTATAAATTTGAAGGATCTCTCGGGATACCGTCCCGTAATCCAACCATAAATCTACAAGGGGATCTATCGGGAATCTAACCTGTAGTCCCAAAGTAAAAGTGCAGGGGGATCTACCGGGAATCAAATCCGTAGTCCCAAAGTAAACAAACAACGGGGGAGCTACTGGAATCCCATATCTGTAGTCCAATGTAAATATGCAACCACAACCAGAAGAAACTCAGAAATGAAGTACAAAAGACAAGCAACATGTAGTACTAGTCTAGCATGTTTCACGTAGTACAGTCAAGACAACTTAAACAAATAGGCAAGTTGAATTAACTAAACATGCTTTTATAATCTAACACATGTTATAATTGCAAGTACAGTAAGGCAAATATGAAGGAAACTCAGTTTCAATATCTTAAGTAAAAACTGGATTTTTAAAAATTGGCTCAAGTACGCACTCGTCACCTCACATACAAGGCACTCAAATACCAAATAACAAATCCTAAAGGGAGAGGTCCCCCACACAAGGTTAGACAAGCTCTTTACCTCGAACTAGCTCCAAAATCAACTCGGAATCACACTTTTGCCACATGTATCCGACTCTAAATGGCCAAAATATATTCAATTCAATTACATATCATAAATAACACCTCAAACAACATATTTTACTATTTAATTTAAAGCTAAGACACAAATTTAGATAAAATGACCCAAATGCCCTTCAGGTCAACATCTTGGAATCGAATAACTCTTACATTTTTAGAACCCTCGTACTCTCACGAGTCTAACCATATAATAATATCCTAAATCGGAGGTCAAACACTCACTCAAAACTCAGTAGTTTAGCCTATGAAGTTTTACCCAATTTTCCCAATTTTGATCCTCGATTCGAATTTTAATGATGGATTTAACTACATAATGATGAAATATAACTAGAAGGGATTAAAGAAACGCTACCCAATAATCTCATCTTCAAAATCCTCTCAAAATCGCCCTTCCCGCAGCTCAATTTGATTTATCTAACTTTTGAAAACTAACCCTCGAAATCTCTATATCTAAACAAGGATTTCCACTTCTACGGTCATGCTTATGCGAAAAATAAGTCGCTTATGCGAATTTCACTAAAAAGGCAGGTACCATTTTTGCAGTCTTTTACCGCACCTGCGATTCTTGCTTCTGCGGAGTACTTACTGCTTCTGTGGTTTCTCTCAAATGACCCAGGGCCGCATCTACGATAAAAGTCTCGCAGGTGCGTAACCGCGTCTGCGGTTAATCTTCCGCACCTGCGAAAAAGCTGAGGGAGCCCAAATTCCGCTCATGCGATGGAATGGTCTCTTCTACGGCTCCGCTTCTGCGGTTTCCAAGCCACAGAAGCGAAATAACCAGAAGAGAAGAAATCAACTGCTGCAACACTTCTCAAATTTTTCCGTTAACCACCCAAAATCATCCCGGGACCCCCGGGACCTCAACCAAAAGCACCAATAATACCTAATACCTCATTCAAACTTGTTTTAATCCTTAAACCACCTAAACAATGCCGAAAACTCGAATTAAACAAGGATTTGGGCCTAAGAACTTCAAATTTTATCAAAATACATTTTCGATAAAAAACCTAACCAAAACATGTCAGAATGACCTGAAATTTTGCACGCATATCCCAAATGACATGACAAAGCTACTTAACCTTCCGAAATTCCAATCCGATCCTCGGATAAAAATTCACTATCGGACCAGAACTTCAAGAATTCAAACTTCGGCATTTCAAGCCTAAATGAGCTACGAACTTCTAAAATACATACCAAACATGTTTCTAACCCCAAAATCACCTAACGGAGCTAACGAAACCATCAAATTTCCATTATGAGGTCATCTTTACATTATTCCGACTACGAATCATTTTTAACACTTAAGCTCTCATTTAGGGACTAAGTGTCCCAAAACTCTCTGAAACCCAACACCAAACATCCCGGCAAACCAAAATAGCATAATTGAACTTAGGAAAAGTAGTTAATAGGGGATAGGGACATAAATTCTTAAGACAATCGGTCGGGTCGTCACAGATTCCTTTCTATCTCTTCGTCTAGTACCTATTTTGGGTGAAATTTTTGCTTCTGAAAATACATTTGTAGTGAAAGTGGGTTTTCAAAATCATAGGATTTTTGTGTTTTTATTTGTGCTTTTGTGAATCAATGTCTATGGGTTGTTGTTTTCTCTATGGGATGGAAGCATTGTGTGCATAGATGGTGGCGTCGTGGACAATATCATTCTTCAACACAAGTAGTTGCTTAATCCATTTTGATTCTCAATCTCTATTTAGTCGTAACCCTAGAAGTAGTCATATTGAAAGCACAACTGAAAATGTAGAATTAGAGGATGAAAAAAGGCAACAATATTAATGCTTCGTTAGTCGATAAAACTCCCTACCAATCATTACCCGACACAAATTTTGAACTAGTCATAAGAGGTGTTGCTGTGATTGATAAGGGAGAAGGTAAAGTTGTTGATGATTCTGAGTTAGGGGGAGCCGACGTGAATCTATGCCTAAAACAGAGACTCGACCAGTAGATGTTGATTGTACTGATGATTCTCAGTTAAAGAAGAAAAATTTAGGCGTCGCACCCAAGAAGGTAATTTTCTTATAATTATGATATGTGAGATCTTGAATGTACAGTACATTGTTATTTTTTGATTTCCTGTTATGCTTTTGTGTTATATTATAGTTATAGTCAGTTGTGTTAATTTTAAGTCAATTATATTTCTTAAATAATTTATATAATCATATGTTGCAATGTTGCGATTCCCTTGTGCCTATATACAATTGTTATGTGATAATTTTTATACTTATAGACATTTGTTGGAAAAACACCGTACAACTATTTATCACGTTAGTATAGTTATATACTATCATATGCTTCTGGATCCTTTTTTGGCTATCTTTTCTATTTGTTTTTCCTTTAATAATAGTAGTATCGTACAATATCTTGAAAATACTTTATAGCTGTATACCTTTTTGATTTTTCTCTTTATTCCTATCTGTTATGTAATAGTCGTATAGTCATTATAGTTGCCGAAAATTAGCCAATGGAATTATATACCCTGCTGGTATAGTTATATGTTGTGTTGGTATCGTATAATAGTTGTAATATTTTTAGTTGGTTTAGTTGCATTTTTAACTAAATTCTATTTCTGAAATTATTTTATATGAATATGTTTTGCAGTGTTGAGATTTCCTTGTTGTAAACTAAAGGTTGATTGGGATACCAATTGTCATGTTATTCATCAATTGAAAGCAAATTTATCAAAGAGGCAACTTCGACTATTTAACAAAACATGCTTTGGCTATTTTTTGAATCTATTACGAGTTATTGTGCAGATTCGGGTTATGCACTATTTGCTTATTAGAGAAGTACATCATGAGGTGAAAAATGAGATGTGATTTGTGGTGAATGATTCTAGGTTGCGCTTTGGTTTGTTTGAATTTGTACTTGTTACTGGCTTGAAATGTAAGAGTGATACAAGTATAGAGAGCATAATAGAGGATAGGTTAATTTCAAAATATTTTGGGACTGCATTCGTGACATTGGCCCAACTAGTATATTGGTTTAAGAAGAAGAAATGGGAAACAAATGATGTTGAAGATAGCAGTTCTTTATTTTGTGAAAAGCTTCTTACTTTCTAAACTCAAAACAAAGGTTATTTCACGGTCTTACATTGACTTGGTTGAGTGTGATATTTTAATAATTATCCCTGGGGTACAGATGTTTATAACACTACAATTGGCTGGTGTTCCAACAAGTTTTAAGATAAGCCTTATTTTTATAGACTCGGTGTCTTCCCATTGGCTTTACAGATTTGGTTGTATGAATGTTGCCCAAGTTTGGATGGCCACTTTGCTGGTCATACTGGAAACAAACTTTTACAAATTTTGAATTGGGTAGTCATGGGTCAAATACCAATGAGCGAGTTGCTTTGCGAATGCCTAGCTTGCAACGCGAGCAAGTAATTTTCTCATAGTTTTATTGCCTCTCTTAATTTTTTGGTACAGTAGTTTAGCCACAGTTATAGTAATATCCTAGTTTAGTGATGTATTCTATTGGTATACATGTATAATATATTGGTATCATATGGTAATAGGGATCTTTTATCTTTCCATAGTGTGCTTAATAATTACAGGTAAAGAACATCACTCCAACTGATGATGAGAAGCAACTATTTGATGTGCGTGATCTATACTTTGAAATTGAAGTTAAGTGCACTGACAGTCAGCCTGGTAGCTTTCAGGTTTTGGCACTCAATTACCAAAGACAGAAAGTATCCATGAATGTACTGGAGGTGATTCCCAACCTACCAATGCTGAGATAATGGAGGAGTTACAAGGTTTGAAGTTTTTTGTAGAGATCAAGTTTGAGGAGGTGCTAGCAGCTATTGGTAGGAAACTAATGAAACCAGAGGGAAATTCAGCAGTATTGATCTATTTATATAATATAATGCTATAGTATATTATTCAAAGATGCAATATATGCTTATAAGATACTATTCCATTCTTTACTTTTAGTACACATAGTATTCTTGTAATATGTATAATAATGAAATTGTTAGTTTCTCGTTTTCAGCATAAGCAATAGGACAATGATCCCGACTTTCGTGAAATACATAATAATTATGACCAATTTGAAAGGGGCCACGTTAGGAATGATCTTGTAGCTATTGGAGATAGCACGCCCAAAGTGCCTTATAGTATGTAAATCACATATTTGTTTTTTTGTTTATTTTTTTGTTTTTTGAAAGTGGTACTCTTACTTATACTTTTATATGTTTAGTGTCTCATTTTGGTGAGGTTGGTCGAGATGGAGGTGCTACTGGTGTCAGTAAAGAATGTCACAGCAAGTCATGACATAGTTAATGATGATTTGCGTTATGGTAAAATGCTGTATATGTAATTTTTCTATTATTTTTTTATTTATTTAATTCTGTATATTTGTACATTCGCTTACCTTTTTTTAACATGTTTTCCAGTCCCCTTTGTAAATGAGCATGATTTTGGCTTGAATTTTAACTTTGAACTGCCTACATTTGTAATTTATAAAATCAATACCATTACACAACAAGCAACATATAATCAGTCATCTCATGATGTTAAAAAGTCGGGTCCTGCTCCGCTGCCATCAGAAATTCCTACACAGACACGAGCAAATATTATTATTAAGTCGAATAATGCTCTACATGGTACGATATTGATGTTACCAATTCTGCAGTTAGTATGTAAATGATAGGTCTTGATAGTTTTTAATTTAAGTAGCGATGTTGATAATACTTTTATGTCTTCAGCATCTCGGGTTGATGGTGTTGGTCAAGTGAATGTTGGTGGCAGTAATGTGAATTTTCCTTCTAGTAATATCTTCTATATATAATTTTTCATTATTTTTTTTAAAAAAATTTCTTAATGTTGAATATTTTTTATTTACTAGCATTTTCTAATTTAAGCTTTATGTTGACACAAGGGTGATCTTCTCTTGGATTCTAATTTTGAAAATACTGATTCTCAACTTGATCTAATTGACGTAATGCAAATCAATTTGGAAATGAACTAACAACTCATGTTGTAAATAAGTCTAAACCTAATCAGTCGGTATCAAGAAGTATTGTCTAGATACAAATAGATGTTGAAACTACTCCTGCAATTTTCATATAGAGAAGGCGCCCTGCAGTTGTAAAACAGTCGTTGTATAGGAATGACTGGCAATTTGGTGTTAGTGCAGTTGGGGGATCGTCGAAGGTTATCAAAGAAAGATTTCCATTTATAAATGACATTTGAGAGGTTGTTCATTATAAGCTTATTATTGAATTCTCAAACTTTGTCAAAGTAAACATGCAATTGGGAGAGTGCGTATTCGTTTTCATGTACTTTCATTTTTATGTTTTCTTAATTTTTGTTGTTATATTTCTTATCCATATCTTCTTTTATATGAAATAGGGAAGTGTATTTATCCGGTGATCAAAATCTAGACCATTGTTTTGACTTTGGAGTTGAACAGACTGATGAATAATATATTTTTCTATACCTTAAACTATTCTAGCAGGTCGCTGTCTAGTTTGGTATGTGTATTGCTTTTTACTTTTGTTGTTGCAGTAGTTCAATCATATTTTTAGTGTCAGTTATCTTTTCTTCCTGTCTTGTTTGCAGCACTTGAATATTATATTCTACTATCTTAGGAAGAAGGCAAAATATGAAATTAATATACCAATCAAAGTCACAACTACAAATACTCTATTTAATAATATCATTCAAAGGGTTTTCATAGAATTTGTAAAAGGTGGAAAACAAAATCATTTGATTGATAGATCAGACGATATCATAGAGTACATGAAAGGATTTAGGATGTATTACAACACTCCATGGCACCAGGTTGATCAAGTCCTTTTTTCAATTAATATGGCAAAAAACTGACATTGGATATTGGGAAGTGTATCATTCCAAAGAGATTTTTTACGTATATGACTCGCTACGTAGTCGAAAGCACAAAAAAGCAATTCAAAAGGTGGCAGAGGCATATGCTGTGTTGATCCCCCTATTTCTAGTTAGCATTGAACTTTATAACAAAAGAAGTGATATTGTAGTACAAAATGGCCTGCACATGGGAAAGGAGTTGACTGATCCTTTTGAGATTGAACTTATTACAAACCTGCCGGCACATCAAAATTCGTAAAAATAGATACTTTTTTTACTTTGTTTTCCTCATTCATGTTGACATTTTCACTTCTAATTGACTTTTATATTCTATCCATTTGTTTTATTCAGAGATTGGTGAGTATATGTTGCATGCTTTGCTCAGTATATTATTGAAGATCTTCCAATCCATGTTGCCAATTTTGATGTGGATGGTCTTCGAGGTAGGTGTGGTATACTGTTGTGGCACCATGGGAGGAACAAGCAGTTGCATAGCGAATCAAGTGAATCTGAGGCTCCAGTAGCACCTAAAATGACTCATGGAAAGAAACACAAAAAGTAGTATAGGTCTCTTTTTGGTTTTAGTTAATCGTAGCATGAAAACTTTGCAGGATTTTAATAGTTTTTGATGAAGTATGGTATTTTACATTATTATATTGTACAAAATGCTAGCTTTTAAAAGTGTTTTCTAGGAATACAATTATAATAGTACAATACATTGCTATAATTGTTTTAATGTTGGGATGTATCTTCAGTTTGTTTTATTAGACTTTTCTTACGCTTCTTCCATAAAGTTGCTGATTTAATAGGAGTGCCTTTCGGAAATAGAATTTTGTCAGCACTTGAAGTCAAGCAATTAGTGTAAAATATGGCTGTTACAGTAGCATTGTTAGTTCCTACCACTACTTTCATTTGTAGTAGGAGAAGCATTATTAGTTCGCTGTAATACACAAGCAGAAGTTATTTTTTGGGGTGTATTTTTAAGGGAGTTATGATGTTTAAAAAAAAGAACTATGTTGTTATTTTGTTGAAGAACATGGTGAGCATTGATTTGAATGAGAAGAAATATTTTTAGAAAGTGAACTGGTCTTGAAATTATATTGAGATTAGTTGTTATTTGTAGTTGAATCTAAGAAAATCTGTGCATAATTTGCATTGTTGCACCAATAGTATTCTGCAAAGATTTTGGTTCAAGTATATTAGTGCAGTAGAACTATATACCAATCGGGTACGCTGATACATCATTTGGGTATCACATTGTTTTTGAGTACATTTTTTCCTGCAACAACTAGATGTAAGTACTGACATGAGTTGCAAAGCGTGCGCATTTTGGGTATCACGTTGTATTTAGTGCACCATTTATATTTCTGTGCATATTTTATTTTAGTTATATTAGAGCAATACCACTATATACTAGTGAAGTATACAAATATACCATTTGGGTATCACCTTATATTTATGTACTTGATGATGTACAATAACTGCATATAAATGGCTTCCAATTTGTTATACTTCAATACATACATGAGCTGCAAAGCGTGCCCATTTTGTTGATAATGCATGTACAAATATTGCATTTGCGGCACCACTTCTATTTCTGCACATATTTTGATACCAATAAGATATACAAATATACCAATAAGGTATACAGATATACCACTTAGGTATCACATTTATATTTTAGCATCTTTTTTCCTAGAGAAATTAGATTTAAATGCATCCCACTTTTATATACTAAAATAGAAATTAAACAGGTTCTTATTGAAAATACAAGTAGCCATATAAATTTTGCTTCCAAAAAGTATTTTGGCAAAGAATCTTCATACCAAATATATGTCTAGTTCAAGAAATACATTTTTATTTTGTAATTCAAATGTTGTGATTCTACGATATATGAGTTATATAGAAACATTGAAGCATTATATCAATCTCTCTTTGGAATATTTCGGCATGTTCTCTGGTTGTGTCCTTTTCTCACGCATAGTGCACATGTAATTGTATTTTCTTCCAGCCTCGTATGCCTATCTCCTTTTTAGGTCTTTCTGGTTTGATTTTTCCTTTTGGTGGCAATACCACATACGAAGAGACATATTCTGAAATTTGCTATGTTGTTTCATCAGGCAAAGGATTTACTAGTATCTCGTATGTTTTTAGTAAGTACACTATGCTGTAGTAATCCGAGCAATATTTGTATGAATCCATATGGAATTTTTGTATAACTACCATTACATGTGGACATGGAATATCGTCTAGCTGAAACCTCCTATAAGTGCAGCTTTTTTCATGTAGGCGCACCACATTTTTTATTTGGCCATCAATTATTAAATGTAAGAATTCAGTTGATGGTAACACCTAGTATAATTTTAATTAAGAAAAGTCATTAGCTATATGAAGTAATAGTATTTTTCAAATAATAATATTCAGTTGTTTAGTGAAATCACTAAGGTAAAAAAGTAAAACTACAATACATACAGTGTTTTTATGATTTTGAAAATGCATACCGTCATTGTCTGTGATAAGATGGCATTATCTGATAATATTTTTTCATACTCTGCATCAATCTTCATAAATGATTCCACTACATCCTTCCGACTGGTGTAATTCTATTTTTGAATCAATATTATCATAAAATCAAACAAATTCACAACTAGGAGGTCTCTTGCGCGCTTATTTGCTGCATTTACTAATTCCGCAATATTTGATGTCATGATGGTTCTATTTGCCTTGGAATGCATGCGAGACCATTTATTATATCCAGTATCCATCAGGTATGTTTTCACTCTACTATCAATAGCTTCTAACTCTGCCATATGCCTGTTGAATTCTTCAACAGTGTATGCTCTTGCTAACGCAACGTATAATTCTTTGATTTATTTTTGGCTCTTCCTGAAGTTTGTCTTTATATTGTTCCACAAATGGAACATACATGCACAATGAGGGACTTCTGAATAGACAATTGAAGTTGCTCTCCATATACTATCATGCCCGTCTGATACATTGCACATTCCCTTTCTTTGTCCATAGGTTTCTCTAAATTGCATGAAGAATCACTCCCACGATGCATCATCTTCCGAATCAATGAACAAAATATCAATTACAACACACTACATTAATTTAGCATTTTATATAGTAGTATAGTCATAGGTAGGTCTAGGTGTGTAAGAAAATAACTATATATTGTGTTGGTATATCTATATACCATACTGGTATCATATAATATTTGAAAATCTTTTTTGTTTCTTTAAATGAATATAATTGAATTGTACACACAATATTAATTTGGTATTTCATATAATAGTATAGTCATAGGTATGTGCACTTATGTAGCAAAATAATTATATACTCTATTGGTATACTTGTATACCATACTGGTATCATAGAAAATCTTTTTTGTTTCTTTAACTGAATGTAATTGGATTGAATTCTTACCCTTTGCGTATTGCATGGAAGCCGTGAGTATGGACCCTCTATATGTTGACTTTAATAAACTTCCATCAACTATAACTGTTGGCCTACAATAGACACATCCTCTAATCGATGCATATATAGCTATGAATGTATACAAGAATCTCCCATCTCCTTCAGTGTGTAGTCGTGTCACTGATTCTGATTTATCGTACTCTAACATATAAAGATATGTTGGCATTTTCTTGTATGACTCATTTGGTGTTCCTCTCAACAATTGCATTGCTTTTTCTTTTGATCTCCACGCTTTCATGTAGCTTAAGTCCATAACATATGCTTTTTGGATGTCTCTCTAGATGTATGTTGGTGTATATATAGTATTTGGGTCAACAAGTTTATGTTGTACCACAGTTGCAACAAAAGATGAGACAACTTGCTTTTGCAGACAAAATCTCTTATCAGTTAAACAACTGTGGACAATATTGAAATCCATCACTTTGAAAAGATTAGATGCTCGCAGGTTTGATGTTTTAAGTCTCCGAGTGCATATTTCATTCACGCATTCAAGGATATACTTGTTTATAATACAAATACAGTTATGTATCATGTTCTGTTGATAAAAATACAGACAAAAATCCGTACAATTATATAGTCACATAGTATAGTATGTTGGTATACTTATATACTGTATCAGTATCATATTTTGCTGATAAAAAATATAAACAAAGTCGTACACTTCTATACTCACATAGTATACTATATTGGTATTATGTTTACTGATAATAACAAAGACAAACCAATATAGTTATATACTTGCATAGTATACTGATATAGTATACTTATATACCATATTGGTATCACTGATAAAAAATACAGACAAACCAATACAATTCCATACTCGCGTAGTATACTGATTTAGCATACTTATATAATATATAGGTACCCCATAGTTTTTTTTACTTGAAAACGTTCAAACGAACCTTCTTGGGCGTGATTTATTAACCCGATATTGACATTTTTCTCCAATGGCATATTTCATAACGAGAGTCAGCACGTTCTTGTCTTTATAAATTTGTCCCTTTTTTAATATTTTGATGAAATTGATTAGTTATGATGTTTGCATCATCAAGTTGTAAAATGGCGTCATCTCCTTCTTGCACATCAAATGTACTAATCATATTAGTGCTTTTAAATTGTGCAATTTCTGATGAAATTGGAGAAATATCGAAACAGGAGGTGCTTGTAACTATAATGTTGTTAGCAAATGACACACCCAGGTGAAGTGTTGTCATCCCTGCACTTGTTTTTTTTTTAATTCTATGCAAACATTAATATTGATATCACTACAAATTATAATTGGTGGATATCCTTAAGCAATAGTATAATTGTGTTACTGTCCTTTTGCACTTGCTTCGCAATTTCTCTGAGAAGTTGTTCAAATTTTTAATAAGTATTTATTAGAATTGCATCAACATGAAATTTATGAAATTATTGTTATCATCCCATTCTCCACTATGCTACAACAGAATTGGTATATTTTTCGTGATTATGAAGTTATAATCACTTTTATGTCCAAAATTGAATCTCAACAATGCAAATTTCAACAGTATTAATGTAAATTATTGAATTTCAACAACAAATATTTTGAAATTAAACCTCTAGTCTCCAGATTCCAAATCGAGATTAGAAATTTCAGCTAAAAATTCAGAAGTTTGAGCGCTAAACTTCATTTTTGAGATTCTGCTCTGCCACCAAAATCAAAATACGAAAACAACAGGGAAATCAAAATCTCAAAACAAGATGCGAATCAGCATTTTCGATCTATTTTTTCATACTTAGCGATCTTCAAATTAGGAAATTTCGGTGGAAATCTCAATTTTGTGCGCTTATTTTTTAAAATTTTGAGCAGCTTTTGGGTTTTTATTTTTAGGGCATTAAGCGTGGGGTAATTATTTTGATATACCCGATTATTTATTAAATGAATAGAAAATTGTAATTATTTTGTGGGTAGAATTCTTTTATGGATATAGCAGAGTAAATAGTTTCACTTTTGTAAGTAGTCATGTCTTTTCCCCTAATATTAACACATTGGCCGCCCCATCAATATCTAGCCCAAACTTCCTTCTAAAGCCCAATAGCAAGACATTGCCTAATTCTGCATCCAATTTAGTAACCTTGGAAACTAGGGTTTTCTATAGAGGCCCTTTGAACATAAAAACCCTTTCGCTTCTCTTCACTTCCTTGGACAAACGCAGTGCAGAGGGAAAGAGAGCTGTGCAGAAATGGTGAACTACAAGGTAAAGGCTCTTTTTTTTCTTTAGTGTTTTTTTATGATTCTGCATTTCTTATCTGGATCCTCAAGATTTGAACAAACAATGGTGTTTTGTTGGTGTGGTTGCAGTTCCATCAGTACCAGGTTGTCGGTAGAGCTCTGCCCTCTGAAACAGATGAACATCCCAAGATTTATCGTATGAAGTTATGGGCTACCAATGAAGTTCGTGCTAAGTCCAAATTCTGGTATTTACAGCTCTTTTCTTCTTGATCTTCTTTAATGTATTTATGCTGGTAAATTGTTATGCTAATTGGGTTTTGTTTGATTATTTTGAAAATGAAAAAGGTATTACTTGCGGAAGCTTAAGAAGGTTAAGAAGAGCAACGGTCAGATGCTGGCTATTAACGAGGTATGATGAGGTTACTTATCTCTGTATGTGTATTTTTGGATTGATTGTATTAGAAATGGGTGCTTAGTAATTTAATGATTGCAATTTTTGTGCCTGTATTTGTCGTTGTCTATTATGTTCTGGTTTTAATTGTTTGGATTCTAATTGATTTGTTCTTTCGGGTAACACAACCCAAATTTATGAATCTCGGTGAACATTCATTGCAATCAGGATCCTAACTTCTAATTGGTGGTTGGATTTTAGTATTTGGTAAGCTCACTAGACGGTGATGTAGGAAATCCAGGGTTGGAGGGGGGACTAGTAAGTTGAGGGAAGTTTAGGGTCTAACTTTGATGAAGATTTCCACTAAGCTCAACAGAGGAGAGAAGGGACTTCTCTTACTGTGAAATAGGAATACCAACTTCCAAGTTGCCGTAGGATGTTGAAAAATGCTGCAATAACTTGGTCAAAACCTTCTATATAAATTGGTTCAGATGTTCAATCTTTAAGGTTCTAGCCTATCTCGGCAAAACAGTTGGCAGAACAATAAAAAACTTTGATATAGGCGATACCAGCTGATTGGAATTGAGGTCTAGTCATGCTGTAAGTTTTACAGTGGGTTTCTTTTAATCTTGCTAGTTATTTGTATGTTAGAAACAAATCTTGAGCACTTCTAGTGTTAGATTTTAAGTTATTGAACATTCAAATGAAGCAGGTTCAAATGGAGGAAAATAGACGGTGAGGATTCATAAAGTTGACCCCAACTAGATTGGTATTGAAGCTTTGTTGTATAACATACATACAGTATATCCATAGTTCTTTAGATTCACCTATCGTTGCTAATCATTTTGAGAATGGGAGTGGTGGATAATAAGTTGTTGGGGTCTATGATAGTTTAACGTCCAACTGATACTTATTCCTGTACTTGTGCTCATTCATGCAAATAGGTTGTTGCTCTGTCTGCAGTATGTAAATTTGATGCGGTGATTAACATTTACTGATTTTAATTCATTTTTGTGAATTATTTTTCATGTTCCTTGTGAGCTGTGGGTTTAATTTTAGCAACTCTCTGGTCTTCTCTAACTATAAGTGTTATATTGTACTTCCTCAATAAGATTGTTGGTTTAACATTTTTAGATCTTTGAGAAGAACCCAACAAAAATCAAGAATTATGGTATTTGGCTCCGTTACCAGAGTAGAACTGGGTATCATAACATGTACAAGGAGTACCGTGATACCACATTGAATGGTGGCGTGGAGCAGATGTACACTGAGATGGCTTCCCGCCACCGAGTTCGTCATCACTGCATCCAGATCATAAAGACAGCCACCATTCCAGCTAAGCTCTGTAAGAGGGAGAACACAAAGCAGTTCCATGACTCTAAGATCAAGTTCCCCTTGGTGTTCAAGAAAGTCAGGCCACCTAGCAGGAAACTGAAGACCACATACAAGGCTACTAGGCCCAACTTGTTCATGTAACATGTTTGGTCGCATGTGCATTGAGAAGCAACTTCTGATTTCTGCAATTTTGGTGATTTAGTTGAGTTGATTTAAGATTCATTGTGATAGAGAGAAGGTTTTCCCTTTTTGTTCTGATCAAATGATGGTGGTTATTAGAATATTTTTAAGCATGGTATTTTTTTTGGTTTTATTGTTGCAGTTCAGTTTTGCAAACTTCACCTTCCTGCGTTTAATACGAGACTTACTGAAAAAATCAGACGTTACCACGACTAGTTAATATATTTTGTTAGCATTGGTGTATGTTCCCTTTTAATTTTGAGTTTTAGGATATTTGCCAACGGCGGCACTGATCATGTGTACGTGGTGATGGACCAAAAAAGTGCTAACAAAATTTGAAGCAGACTATCATTTTGGTAGCTTGGTATTGGTTATCTGGCTAATAACTTTGTGTTGAATGTGAAATTGTAGGCTAGCATTTCTAGCCTATTTTTCTCTATGAAGCAACGATAAAACTTATTTTTGGTATTAATTTGCGTGCACTAAAGAAATTTTACACTATCAACCTGTTGTAGAGGTCATTGATTTCACTTTTTTATGCCCATATAAATATAATTTTTTTAAGGTGACTTGATATGTGACATTTTTAGTGCATAAAACGCTAGCTCTTTCATTGTAACTACATTGGCTTTTTGCGCAGGCGTTAGCCACTTATTGGGATGAGATGAACTTGTTTGAAAAGTAAATAGAAGCTCAAATCTGCACCCTGCTCTTGCTGCATCTCATATATTCCAATTACATTTCGCAATATCTGGTTTAACATGGAGAAATTCTAAAATAGCCAGATTTACAAGTAGTTATTCAAAAATAGCCATAATTTTTAATCGAAATTTAGCCACTTTTCATGTAAAAATAAATCTAAATAAAAACATGTTCAAAATCCGGAAAATACTCTCGTGTAATATACTGGAACCAATATATTATACCGGAGTTCCAGTATAATATACCTCCAGCATAATATGCTGGAAGTTTATACACAGGTGCTCCAGTCTCCAGTATAATATGCTAGAAATTTTTACGTGTTGAAGTTCCAGCATAATAATATGCTGGAAGTTCATACATAGGTGCATTGATCTCTAGTATATTATGTTGGAATTTTCCGTGTTGCGGCAAAATAATGACTATTTTCAATAACTTTACAAACGATAACTATTTTTGAATGACATGTCCGAAAACTAACTAGCGCTAATTTTACGGCTTTACAATGATAAAAAGAATTTGGGTGGAAGCTTTAATACAAGTAGGGAAATGCATGCATGACAAAATGGAAGTCCAGACATGGATGTGATGTGACCTCTCACCAAATTAGATAGATGTCAACATGCTCTTCATTTGCTACAAAATGCAACTATATGAAAATCTACTATAAAACCATAATTACTCCAAAGATTTAACTTTTCCTGATCCTCTACTTTAGCAGCAATTTTTGACATGCCTCAGATGAAAAAACCTAGATTATATATTTGACCAGTTTTTTCCACCAACCTCAATCAAAGGGAAAATGTAAAGGTATACTCAATATAAAGTAAAAGTAAGCCATGACACTCATCTTTCTACAGGATACAAGGATATCCTTTCATCAACGAGGAATAAGATAAAAATTTGGGCGAGTTTATAATTTGAATGTATTAAATTTGCTTTTCCTAAAGTTCTTATCATCCCCAATTTCTTAATAGAAATAAGGAGAGATTTTACTTATTGTTGAAAGTATTTTGAAGTTCAGAGAAATTACATAAAATTGAAATATGGAAATATTTATTGAACAAAAACGATTTGAATATTCTATTTTTAATTAGTATTATAAATCAAAAAACAAAAAGAGGAGGTTATGCATGAGAATTAAAGAAAGAAATTAGAGTATGTGTAGTATTGTTAATTGTACACTTTGGTAGCCATTATTATGAATGTGAGGAAAGAAGCTTTGGTATATTATTACAGTGGGGCTAAAAGCACTTTCTTTGTCTACCACCATAGATGCAAAAATCATTACCTTTCTCTACTGTTGACCTGTCTTGTACTGAAACTTTGAATTAAACTGACATGAAAAAACAAAACTTGCTAATCAAGCTTTAGTTGAATCTTGTAATAGCAATAATCATATGTTTGTAAAGAAATCACATGTTTGTTATTTGTTCAAATTTTGGTTAGAGATGTGATGTGTCCCATAAATCAAAATGATTGAAATTTGTGGTATTACTCTTCACTGCACATTTAAAATTCTTTCTGGCTATAATTGTGTCTCTTTCAATCCCTTGAATATTTTAGAATGGTGATTAACCTTATGACTTTATGCAAGGGTAACTTATTACCCTAATCCAAATCCATAATATTCAACTTCAATCATAAATGTAATCTCACTCTGAATTTCTACTTCTCTTTTCCTTCTTTTCAGTTCCCCCACCCCCACCCCCACAAAAAAAAAAAAAAAAACTCCATACTCTATTAGTCTATTTCCTATATTTACTGTAGTAACTTTTAATATATTAAAAGTAGAAGTTATTACTAAGTATTATATATGTAGCTGGCATTTTTGTATAAGACATGAAGCTATGGCTACTTGTTCTTTTTGTTCAATGATCTGAAAGTAGGTTCTTTATACAAAAAGCAAAAGACACATCTTAGTAGAGCTAATACAAAAATGTCTTTAGTCTAATCTGGACATCATGCCCATCATTACAATCTAGATTAAATAAAGTCAATTGGTTTTCCTTTTTCATCTTTAGAAATATTTATAAAAAAACAATAAAAAGCTAAGAATGTCGTAAAGTGAAAAATCTTTAAAAAGAGTCCTTTTAATTGCTTTGCATGGTTTTAATAGTCCATTTCTCACTGCAATAAAAGATAAACTGTCATTTGAGTTTCTTTTTCCATCAAATACCAACTTTTCTGAGAGTTCAGATTTCTCAGTGTTGAAGTAGCTGCACTTCAAGCTGTTTTTTGTAATTCTGAAAAATCAAGAATGAGGAAATATTGGCTGCCATCTTCAAGCATTTCAGCAGCCTTTGCTTTTATTGTATTTCCCCATTTCATTGCTTGTTCATCCAATGAAGAGATTCAACTCAACAGCCAGTTAATAAGCATCAACCAGCATGTTCACAAGGTATACTCCACCCCCCCCCCCCCAATACCAAAATTGTAGTATAGGTACCATGTTTCCTTTTATTTTCGTCAGCCGAGGATCTATCGGAAACAGCCTTTCTGACCTTCCGGAGCAGGAGTAAGATCTGCCTACACATTACCTCCCCAGACCCCACTACGTGGGATTGTTGCTGGGTAGTTGTTGTAGTTGTATTATAGGTACCATGGAGGAATCAGGATTTAAATTAGACAAGTTCAATCTTCACATTCTTACCATTGAATCTGTAGCACTTTCTCAAGTTTTCCTTTAACTTGTTTGGTTTATGATAAATTCGGAAACAAATATATAGGAAAATCTTTACTTTCCTTATTCCTTTTTTTTTTCTTTTCTGCTTTTTCTAAGCAAGGAATGAGAAATTGATAAGTAATGCAAAGTATTGCAGGTGAATTCTCATAGGATATTTGAGATTGAAATTCATGGAATATTGTTATGGGCTTCAATGGGATTCTTGATGCCTGCTGGAATACTCACAGTAAGACTGTCCAATACAGAGGAGTGTAGCACAACAAAACTCAAAGTTCTCTTCTATGTTCATGGAATTCTTCAGGTATTTAATATTTCACTCTTATTTCTAATTCTGAGAAACTTTTGAAACAAAGAACTCGGATATTACTAGGGGATAATAAATTGAAATTGTTTAAATTTTGAGCCGTGCCAAGTAATAATCATAAATTGATCTTTACTTTGTTCTCCTACGTAATTATCATAGGTGCACTTTAATCATGGTAAGGGTTATAAAGTTCAAAATTTATTTATGTGAGCCCACACAGTTTGGTGAGTATAACTAAAACGGATTTGACTATGATTATGGCCATTATATGTGGCAAGCAAAGAGAATTCCAGTGCTAATCTAGTAGTCTTCATAATTCAGAATTTGTATTAAAAAATAATATCTATATTATTTATAATTGAAATGCCATTCTTTCTTTTTATTTTTTCTCTTTTAATGATGTAAAGGTGCTATCGGTGTTACTGGCTACTGCTGGAGCTGTGCTATCAATTAAGAGCTTTGAGAATTTGTTCAACAACAATCACCAAAGAATAGGTTTAGCCCTTTATATTACCATTTATGTCCAATTTCTTATGGGATTTCGCCGGCCTAAAAGGTAACATTTTTTTAATTTTTGCACAACCAGTAGACCATGAAGAACTAGGACTAGTTATCAAATACACTACGTAGGAAATTAAAAAGAGTAATATTTTTGCTTTCAATAGGAAATATTTGAACTCCATTTCCTAAATTATTTGTTTGTCCTTTTGTATCCATAAGTTTTTTCGGGCTGGTTTACTCGTATATCAACTACATGCTAATTTCTACTAGCACAAATGCACACACAAATATGAAGTAACTCTAGCCATCAAGAGTTATGTAGATATGAAAAACACGACTCTATTTTTGTATTTTATTGCTATTAAATTAGTTGTGTGTTATGGTTTTGATCACTTTATTTAGGTTACCTTCTTGAGCCATTTGTAACTTTACTAAAGTGTGTCAACAAGAGTACGTTGTATGATATACATATTAAATATAAAAATTTTGGACTGCAGGGGAAGTAAAGGAAGAAGTGTATGGTTCTTTTTCCATTGGCTACTTGGAACAACAATATGCTTGGCCGGAATTATCAACACCTACACAGGCTTAACAGCCTACCATGAAAGAACATCTAAGCCAATAAGCCTTTGGACAATAATTTTTACAGCACAAATCTCATTCATGGGATTTTTCTATCTTTTCCAAGACAAATGGGAATATATACAAAAGCAAGGGGTCATTCTTGGAAATAACGAAACTATGACACCCCAAGTGGAAATAGACATAGTTGTACCTCATAGTGATGGCCAAAAGATGATAACGAGAACTGAATCAGGAAGGAAAAGCAATGCCCTTGGGACTTACTTTTCAAGAAACAATGTCCTCAATAAATTATTTCAACAAACTTGAATATATCATGTTTTTGGAAACTTTAATTCCTATATTCCTCCACCTTTTTTCATGTTCGCACTTTATAGATACTAGATTTTGGTGTATTGTTATTTGAGGACACCAATTATGTGAATGCATCATTACGTAGGGGGGAAGGTTATATATTGATTTAAACCACCCCTTACTCCTCCTCCCCCAAGCATGAATTATGGTTTTTAGATTTCTCAAGAGTGATTAGCTCGTTCTATGATGGTAAGGGAATGTATTATTTTTGTACATAGATAAGAGTATTTCTCACGTTTTGTACTGTGGTGACGGTATCAATATTTATGATGATAGGTCCAATATATTATAAGTCATGCCTATTGTTATAGTATTTTTTATGGAATAATTATTTATTTAATTATTCAATTCAATAAAGTTTTATTTTAAATAGATCATGTATTATTTATGTGTCTGTTGCTTATATAGTAGATGATTTAGTGTATAGAGTTTAACTTATACACATAAGATTAAATCGTCTTATAAGTCATAAAGTTATGCTTACAATCTAATGATGGAATTGGACAAAACATCGGAATGATTGTAGCACAAGATTAAATATAATTTATCTTGATTATGAGAATGGTTTAATTCCAACTTCTTGTGCTAGTATATTTTGTATGTATTGAATGAAACTAAGTAGAGATATGTATTTTATATCGACTTAATAAAATAATTTCTCTAGTCCATTCAATGTACTTATACTCTTAAGCTTGATATAATTATTATTAGTTGTATATATCATTTATCGTTTTGATTATTAAAAGGCGAGATTCTTTCATGGGTCAATAAGCTTGATAAATTAGGCAATAATGATATACATTGGCGAAGTAATAATTAGTTGATAGAATCCATGTCTCGATTTTTAAGTTTGATGATACTCCTTTATGAAAGCTTTTTCATGTATAAACCCGGCCAGTGAATATTATATCCGACACATGAAATAAGTTAAGTGAAATTCTAAAGGTGATAATCAATAAATTCAATTATCAGTATATTTAGTATATTTAGAGTGGTGGGCTTCTTCAAGAATAGCATGTCTCAACCCATTTACGTCTGCTACACATAGCCTCACACCCATTCAAAGAACACCATCACTTTTAATAATCATATCTTTGCTTTTACCAGCTAAGGCCTCATCTCTGTATTTGCAAAATCATGCATCCTTATATTGGGTAGCCTTAATACGCTCAGATAATGAAGGCTTAGCCTGAGCACAAGCCAAAAATGCCTTTGAATTTCCGATACAAAATCTGATATATGTATCTTCTAGTCTCTAAATATCTTTGGCCAAAAGTCTCATTGCAGGAGTTATGTGTGCCAAACTCCCCATAGATTTTCTACTAAATGCATCAGCCACCACATCGACTTTTTCAAGATGATACAAAATAGAACAACCATTGTCTTTGAGTAACTCCATCCAACGAGGCTGCCAAAGATTTAGATCTTTCTGCTGAAAGATATACTCAGACTTTTATGGTCACTATAAATCTCACAAGTTTCGCCGTATAGATAATATCTCCAAATTTTTAGAGAAAATACCACTACAGCCATCTCCAAATCATGTGTAGGATAGTATTGCTCGTGCTTTTTCAATTGTCTCAAAGAATAAGCAATAACACGATTATTTTGCATGAAACACATCCTAATCCCACCCTCGAGGCATCACAGAATACTGTAAATCCTCCAGAATCTGATAGTAAGGCTAATATTGGTGCAGTTATCATACATGTTTTGAGTTTTTGAAAGCTCTACTCATATTTACCGTCCACTGAAACTTTTTATTTTACCGTGTTAGCTTGGTCAGCGGCACTGCTATTCTGGAGAAATCCTGCACAAAACGCATGTAATAGCCTGCTAAGCTTAAAAAGCTGTGAATCTATATGGGAGAAGTAGGCCTAAGCCATTTTGCACAGCTTCAGTCTTCTTAGGATCTACCATAATTCCATCTTTGGATACAACATGCCCCAATACTAACTAGTCTAGCCAAAATTCACACTTCGAGAACTTAGCATAAAGTCGGTGTTCTCGCAAAGTCCGCAACACAGTATTGAGATGATTCTTGTGTTCTCCTTGCCTACGAGAATATATCAGGATATCATCAATAAATACTATTACAAATCTATCAAGAAATGGCTTGAACACCATATTCATTAAATCTATGAATATCGTTGGAGCATTAGTCACTCCGAAAGGCATCATGAGAAACTCATAGTGCCCGTATCTAGTTCTGAAAGCGGTCTTAGAAATATCTTCATTATTGATTCTAAGTTGATGATAACGAGAACATAAGTCAATCTTTGAAAAGTGGGAAACTCCTTGTAACTGATCAAACATGTCATCTATATGGGGCAAAGGATATTTGTTGCGTATTGTTATCTTGTTCTACTGCCTGTAGTCAATGCACATTCTCAGGGATCCGTCTTTCTTCCTTACGAACAATACTGGTGCACCCCATGGTGATACATTAGGTCTAATAAAATCCTTACCTAACAAATCTTATAGCTGCTGCTTTAGTTCCCTCAACTTTGTTGGCGCCATTCGATATGGGTGCAAAGAGTTTTTCTAATTAAAGGACAATCGAGGCGGGAATTATTTAATTATTTCAGAGTCGTCACTTGGGAGATTTATGGTGTCCCAAGTCACCGGTTAAATCCCGAATCGAGGAAAAGAATGACTCTATTTAACAGTCCGCGAACCAGAAATCCGGATAAGGAATTCTATTAACCGGGAGAAGGTATTAGGCATTCCCGAATTCCGTGGTTCTAGCACGGTCGCTCAACTGTCGTGTTTGGCTTATCTATCTGCTTTTTTACAGTTATGTACTTAGTGCAAATTAATATCCCTTTACCGCTTTTATTATTGATTATGATTTACGAAAGAGAAAGTTGCTTAAAAATATGCTTCCGAATCACGTCACATGAAATGCACCCGGATCCTCGACATATTCTTATTCAACATTTCGGGGTTTGGATTTGGGTCGCATGAAATGCACACCCGTATTTAAGAAGGTAGAACTAAAATATGCGCCCGGAGCGATTACTTATTTACATTGTTGAGAAGGACGTGATATTCGCTAAGAAACGACACATCTCGAAATCTAAGTATTTTATATGTACATTTATGAAGGCCTTGCGATTAGTGTAACTATTGGGCGAGGCGCACCTTTAATTCAAATCTAAAGCGAACTACATCCCACTGTATTTTACTTAGGAGTTGATTCCAAATTATTTAAAACTTGCTACGAACCACACCACATGAAATGCGCATGTGGTTCCTGACATGCTTTATTTGCTCTTGCCCGAAATTGGGGTCGGGTCACATGAAATGCACCCCCGACTCCTTTAATCTAATTACGTCATTCAGTTGAGTAATAACTCACTAGTTCCTACAATGTGACAAAATCCTACTCAACTATAACCAATTCGAGCCAACACACGGTTAGTTAATTAAATGAGCAGGTTTGAGTCTATGGTGGACAATTATATGGAAAGAACCTACTTTGAATTCATCTAATCCTCAAAAAGCCACTGTCATATATTTTTGCAAGTTCAAGATATCATTATTCACGGGTGTTCGAATCCTCTTAGGCTTCTTCTTAACCAGATGATTAATCTCAATTTCAACACAAGATTGGGTACTAGCAGTTTTGGAAATCTTACGTCATGGGATTTATTTCATAAACTGAACCTAGAAATGAATCAATGAAGTGAACCAATCCATTTTAAACAGGCTAATACATTCTAATGCTTGTAATAGGACTAAATTAACAGCATCGAATTAATTCTTTATTTCAGATTTAATTTCCATGTCAAGCAAGCCACAATTAAACATTTTGTTCTAGTAAAAAACTAAAAGAGTGTTCATATGACTATAACAATCCGACAATCCCTGATTACAGCTCGAACATTCCTTAATTAACAACAACTGAAGGTAGTTCTGTCAACAATAAAATGTGCTAAGGGAAATCACTCAGATGAATCAAACAGTACTTTATTTACTGCCAGTTTGAGGGGTGCACTGAGATGAGCTAGGACTGTGTACCTGGAAAATTTTCGAGACAACGAAGATAGAATAGGATCAGCAATGTCAACAATATGAACAACAGCAACAACAACGCAACAGTACACCAGATCAACAACCAACCAGTCAATCAGCAAGCAACACAAACAGCCCAAAACAATCCCAAAACAGTGCTGCCAGTGACCAAATACAGCACTGCCAGTGGCTCGACACTTTCAAACTCAGCAAATAACACACAATCAACCTCAGCACACCAATGACAATCGACTCCAGCAAATCAATGACAAACAACTTCAACAACCAATGACAATCGACTCCAGCAAATCAATGACAAACAACTTCAACAACCAATGACAAACGACCCTAAAAGCTTTGCTGGAGATCTCTGTGAGCTTCAACTATGAACCTAATGAAACAGTGACTAAAGATTCAGTGGCAGAACCAAGAAGAACCCAAACTCCCCAGTCTATCACTATGTTTCCAGAATACTTCTCCAACAAACACTATCACTGTGTATGTCTCCTATTCAAGTGGATATCAGAAAAATCCCTCAGAGTCTGTGTGTGTAGGAATGTCTATCTCTATCTCCTTTTATCTCTAAGGCCTGTATGTCTCTTCTTATAGTTGAGACCAGCAGCTCCTAAGGTTACTCCCCCCATGTCAGAGGCTCCATTTGCCCATACCTCCATTATCCAGTGTCCAGGTATGGACTACAGCATAAAACAATGCTGGTGGCAGGACATCAGTAGGATACCCTGTTGTACAGGTTCCACTAGCCCTTTTATGGGCAAGTGATTAAACAATTAACCTTAAACAAATCCTAACAACTGTATCCAACTAACTCCTAATCCAGAATTAAACAAACAACAAAGCCTAGACTTGTGCATTGCATACGGGCATACCAGAGCATGAACAAACATACAAACAAACTAATTTGTTGACGACATTAGATAAACTAGGCATACAAAGCTAATGCAGCATTGAATTTAAGCAAGAATTGGCAAAAGACGGGAATCGACCAAATAAAAGGCCTGTTGAGAAGAGTAGAAGAATACTAAAATTTTTGAAACTAAACACAAATACACACACGGATTACAACCAACAATCGTAAGGGACACGAATTACCTCAAAGAAATCTGCCGACCCAAGCTTCGAACCATGGTTTGGAACTATTGAAGCCAAACGGGCTTTAATCGAGATGTTCTCGATTGAGAACACCTAGACTAAAGTCCCTTGGACTTCAATTACGACTAATTCGGCCCGAATTGGGCTTCTTCAAAATTAGGGTTCTTGAGACTCGATTTGGGGTTTAGGTAGTTCGGGCTTGATTCGAACCAAGCCAGGGTTAGTAGGGGTGTGAGGGTGGTCTGGAGGGGCTATGGTATGAGTTTGGGGTGATTTGGCGTTGGCTCGAGTTTGACTCGAATCTTCAAATGAAGATTCGAGGAGCTCCGGAGTGATTCGAGGTAAATGAAGGCTGGATTCGTAATGGGGGAGGTGAGGGGAGTATTTGGTGTTAATTTGGTGGCCATTGGCCTACCGGAACCGCCGTGAGGCGATTTCCGGCAGGCGGTGTGCGGCGGAGGCACGGCGAGGTTGAAAGTCTCTAAGAGAGACGGTATGTCTGAGGGGGGGTCTGGCTTGGGGGGGGGGCGGGGTATGAAAGTGAGCTTATATATGACTCAGGAGGTTGCATCCTGATCGTTGGATCATTTACGATCAACGACCAGGATCTCCTCCCCTGAACCAAACGGTGCCGTTTGGTTAAGTCACAGCCTGGGTGTATATTTGAATTAAAAGATTAATCTGGGCCGTTGGATAATAAAATCCAACGGTCCAGATCAAACGTTACATTCTGATGCTGGGCGAGTATTTTGGGATTTTCATGATTAATCTGGGCCGTTGGATTATAAAATCCAACGGTCCAGATCAAACGTTACTTAAACTGATGCTTGGGTGAGTATTGGGTTGGGTGTTGAATTAATACGGGCCTGGTGTATGGGATTGGGTTTTGGCCCAATCATACCTCTTAAGACTAGAATCCATGATGTATTACATATATATATATATGTATATATATATATATATATATATATAAATATATATATGTATATATATATACATATATATATATATATTAACTTGTAACACAATTAAATTTTTCACTACAATTATCGTACATAATTACATATCACCTAAAAATGTAAATCACATGACTTCGATATCAAACACTAAAAATGCAAAACCTAATATATATTTTTTGTATTTTACTAATTTAAATAAATAAACACGCACACAAAAATGCAAATTTAAGATAAAAACAACACAAAAATCACAAAAATCATGCCCACCACGAAACTATTTTTATTTTGAATTTTCTGGGAGTACTTCTCCGGTAAGGCAAAAATCACGTGCTCACAGCTGCCCCTCTTTGCGCGTAAACACGCAGAGTTTTCGTGCAAAGATAAGTGAGCGGATATAAGCGATTTTTGCCCGTTCGAGCACTCCGTATGAAGCATTTTGGAAAAGTTTTGACCGAACCTTGCTTCAAGGTCTCCTACATATCCCTGGCTAAAAGGGAATCAGGTCAATGTAGTTCGGGAAGTTCTGGTAGCTGGGACTACCATGACTGTTGCGATCTCGCTGTTACTGCTGTTGCCGCTGTTACTGCTGTTACCACCGCTTAGCTGATCTCCTTGTTACACCGTACTAAGCGACAAAAACAAGAAGCTAGACTAAGTTGCAGTACTACAAGTTCTTATCTATCCTTTTTAACTTGATCTTGTCGCGCTCCTTGCCATCCTGTCTGACTTGGTGTTCCTTCTGATGCTTCTTCTCTTCCGCCAATTGTTATTTCGGCCTATCTTGATTGCCGAACTCCGACCATTGTTTCCTTCTTTATGATCTTTGAACTATTCTCCTTCGCAATCTGAATCTATCTGTTCTGATCCTTGTTGCCTCCCTCGGCTTACGAACTGGGATTCATGCCGGAGATTTCTGTTACACTCAACCGCTTTCCTCGACCGAATTAAAATAGATCGCCACCCCATTCTCCAGGCGGGCTCCCTGACTTCAGCCAACTACTTCAAAAATAAAATCGTCACTCCATTCTCCAGGCGGGCTCCCTAACTTCAACTACTACTTCAAAATAAAATCGCCACTCCATTCTCCAGGCGGGCTCCCTGACTTCAACTACTACTTCAAAATAAAATCGCCACTCCATTCTCCGGGCGGGCTCCCTGACTTCAACTACTACTTCAAAATAAAATCGCCACTCCATTCTCCAGGCGGGCTCCCTGACTTCAACTACTACTTCAAAATAAAATCGCCACTCCATTCTCCAGGCGGGCTCCCTGACTTCAACTACTACTTCAAAATAGAATCGCCACTCCATTCTCCAGGCGGGCTCCCTGACTTCAACTACTACTTCAAAATAAAATCGCCACTCCATTCTCCGGGCGGGCTCCCCGACTTCAACTACTACTTCGAAAATAAAATCGCCACTCCGTTCTCCGGGCGGGCTCCCGACTTCGACTACTACTTCAAAAATAAAATCGCCACTCCATTCTCCGGGCGGGCTCCCGACTTCAACTACTACTTCAAAATAAAATCGCCACTCCATTCTCCAGGCGGGCTCCCTGACTTCAACTACTACTTCAAAATAAAATCGCCACTCCATTCTCCAGGCGGGCTCCCTGACTTCAACTACTACTTCAAAATAAAATCGCCACTCCATTCTCCAGGCGGGCTCCCTGACTTCAACTACTACTTCAAAAATAAAATCGCCACTCCATTCTCCAGGCGGGCTCCCTGACTTCAACTACTACTTCAAAATAAAATCGCCACTCCATTCTCCAGGCGGGCTCCCTGACTTCAACTACTACTTCGAAATAAAATCGCCATTCCATTCTCCAGGCGGGCTCCCTGACTTCAACTACTATTTCAAAATAAAATCGCCATTCCATTCTCCAGGCGGGCTCCCTGACTTCAACCATCACTTCACTGATTTCATCCTATCTTGATTACCTTCCTTTGCCTCTTGTACCATTTCCTTCTTCCTGCATTGCCTCTCGGACCACCTTCTCTTCTGAATTATCCTGTCTTGGAATTGCCTTCCCCTGGGTCGTATTACTTTTCTTCTGGCTGCTGGGGATATTTTGGAACTGTTTACTCGCCTGCCGGGGATGATGCTTGCTGAGAAAGTATTCTTTGTTTCCTTCACCCCTCATTCTCTTCCTTCTTCCCATACCTCCTGTGGGACTCACGCTTTTGCCTCCTCGAGCAAATTATGGAATGTAATACTGTTGGAGGAATCTCGAAGCCATTGTTTTATTTTCCCCACAACTGCTGGGGGTGATACCAAGCTCAACTATTACCCCATCGTGTCGTCTGGCCTTTCTCAAAACTATTCTGCTCGGAGCTGGTACTTCCCGAAATCTTGTGTTGCTTTCTATCCTTATCCTCTGAGTCTTGCTTTCCAGAAAATTTTCGCAACAGGAGAAAATTTTCTGCCCCAGTTTGATAAACTTCTGGACGGTATGCTTTTCCGCCAACGAACCCTCTTTTCCTGCTTTTAAATCAAAGAAAAATTGTTAGTTTCAAAACGCGGTGAGTGGTCGTGCCACTCTTGTTGGGGCCATTTTCTTTTCTCTTTCAACTGCTTGGCCTCTCTCGAACTTTGAGGGCGACGTTGACGCTTGCTGGGGACGATGCTCTTTCCACGAACGACCTCTCATCTTTCCTTTTATTCCAATCTTTGGTTTGATCCGACTCTTTTTAGCCGGTGATCCGTTGCGTGAAATCATCTTTCGGACGTGCCACATGTGTCCATCATACTCCATAATTCTTGCGAACCTTCCAATCAGCCTGTCATCCCAATCTTACTATCGTAACGACTTCTGTCTTATTGCCTCGTTCCACGCCTATTCACTTTCAATATATTGCTTTGGGAGACTTGGTAGTAAGCTTTGAAAAATCAATTTTCGAAAATGAAAGAAAAGAAAAGAATACTGACCGCAAATGACAAAAGAAGAGAAAAACTTTTCTGAACTCAAAAATAGGAAAACTTATCTGAATGTGTGTCTGATCCAATGGTTATGTCGCGCCTTTGAGATTAAACTACCCAGTCTATTCATATCAATCACTTTCTGATGCCGCGTTCTGCTAGAGGTAAACGGATGTCCAAACCTTGTCTCATGCAGACATCTTGTAACCATCTCGTCCTGTCACCTCACAGTGCCCTTCAAGGGTTTTCACTAATGAGATTCTCTCATTTCTCTCTATCTCCCGTCGCCTTAAGGTGCCCGTAAAGGTTTTCACCGTAAGACTCTCTCATTTTATTTCTCTCAACTTCCTTCGCCTTAAGGTGCCCTCGAGGGTTTTCACCGTTAAGACTCTCTCATTTACGCTTTCTTTCCATGCGGCGGGGTATCACCCCTGAGATTCCCTCTAGAGCGTTATCCCCTTTCAGCTTGTGCATCCTGGATTCAATCGAGGGTCGGGATGTCACTCTTGGCTTTCATTCACATGACTTGGCACTTCTCAAATACTGATCGAGAGGTCTTTCTGGTTCTTAATATGGTTTCTGCGCGTGAGGCTGAAGAAAGGGGTTTAGCCTCAACGGTTAGCTTATTACAACTTTCGGAATCCACGCTATCTTTCCAACGAAACAATGACTTCTGCCCCAGTTTTGTTGCTTGGGGGATTTTTGATTTTTATTTTATTATGACCGAGCCGTGTGGCGCCTACGTATCCTTCTTGAGGAATCGGGTCGAACGTAGTTCACTTTTTCTTGTATTACTTCTTTGTTTCTTTTCTATTCTGTTACACATCTTCCTTGATGATTCCGAAAGAGGGTATATGAAAGAATAATTAAGGCTCAAATGGGGAAACAAAGGTTAAAGTGTTTGGGTAGTAGAAAAGTTGCCTCTGTCATTTCATTCTCCGAAAAATGCCAAATACACACAAACGAAACCAAACGTTGACAAATGCATTAAATAATTACACATAATATCTCTTGACTGCATCAGAATTGATAGCCATATCGGTGCATCTTCCCTCAACATCAGTTAGGCATAGAGCGCCGTTGGATAATACACTAGTCACCACAAATGGTCCCTGCCAATTTGGAGCGAACTTGCCTTTCGCTTCGGCCTGATGTGGTAGAACTCTCCTCAGCACATGCTGTCCCACTTCAAATTTCCTGGGACGTACCTTCTTGTTATATGCTCTCGCCATTCTCTTTTGATACAATTGGCCGTGACATACTGCTGTCAATCTCTTTTCATCGATCAAGCTCAATTGCTCTAATCGGGTTTTGACCCACTCGTCGTCATCAATCTCGGCTTCGGCGACAATTCGGAGGGATGGGATTTCAACTTCTGCGGGTATTACTGCTTCGGTCCCGTATACCAACAAGTAAGGAGTTGCACCTACCGAAGTCCGGACGGTAGTGCGATAACCCAACAGCGCAAATGGTAACTTTTCATGCCACTGCCTAGACCCTTCTACCATCTTCCTCAATATCTTCTTTATGTTCTTGTTTGTTGCCTCGACCGCACCATTTGCTTTTGGGCGATACGGTGTGGAATTTCGATGTGTAATCTTGAACTGTTGACATACTTCTTTCATCAATCCATTGTTAAGATTTGCACCGTTATCTGTGATGATTATCTTTGGAATTCCAAACCTGCAGATGATGTGGGAATGTACGAAATCCACTACCGCCTTCTTGGTTACTAATTTGAAGGTTTTGGCCTCCACCCACTTGGTAAAATAATCGATCGTTACCGGAATGAACCTATGACCATTGGAAGCCGCAGGCTCTATAGGTCCAATAACATCCATACCCCATGCAACAAACGGCCATGGTGCTGACATTGTATGCAATTCAGTCGGTGGAGAATGAATCAAATCTCCGTGTATCTGACACCGATGGCATCTTCGCACGAAACTTATACAATCACGCTCCATCGTGAGCCAGTAATATCCTGCTCGAAGAATCTTCTTTGCCAATACGTATCCGCTCATGTGTGGTCCACAAACTCCCGAGTGTATATCTGTCATCACTGTTGTGGCTTGACTTGCATCTATACATCTCAACAATCCCAAATCCGGGGTTCTTTTGTACAGCACCCCTCCACTAAGGAAAAATCCGTTTGCCAATCGCCGAATAGCCCTCTTTTGATCTCCGGTTGCTTGCTCTGGGTATACTCCTAACCTGAGGTACTCTTTGACATCATGAAACCATGGCTCACCATCCATCTCTTCTTCAATCACATTACAATAAGCATGCTGATTCCGGATCTGGATATGTAATGGATCGACACGAACCTTGTCGGGGTGGTGTAGCATTGACGCTAAAGTAGCCAACGCGTCGGCAACCTCATTATGCATCCTTGGGATGTGTCTGAATTCTACTGATCGAAAGCGCTTGGTCAGATCATGCAAGCACCGACGATACGGGATAAGCTTTAAATCTCTGGTTTCCCATTCTCCCTGAATCTGATGTACCAGAAGGTCGGAGTCCCCCAAGACCAAGACGTCCTGTACATCCATGTCCACCGCTAATCGCAACCCCGAGATACATGCCTCGTACTCAGCCATATTATTGGTACAATGAAAACGCAGTTGAGCAGTAACAGGATAATGATGTCCTGTTTCGGATATGAGCACAGCCCCTACTCCGACTCCTTTTGCGTTCGCCGCTCCGTCGAAGAAGAGCTTCCATCCTGGATCCTTGGTTAGTTCTAACCCCTCAATTTGCAATACCTTCCTCATCTGTAAAATACGTCCTCAAAGGTTCGTATTCGTCGTCAACGGGATTCTCGGCTAAGTGATCGGCCGGGGCTTGAGCTTTCATAGCCGTCCTTGTCACGTATATGATGTCGAACTCCGTAAGTAATATTTGCCATTTTGCTAACCTCCCTGTAGGCATAGGTTTCTGGAAAATATACTTCAACGGATCCAAACGCGAAATGAGGTAAGTGGTGTAAGAAGACAAATAGTGTTTCGGCTTTTGGGCTACCCAAGTCAGGGCGCAACATGTCTTTTCTAGATGAGTGTACTTGACCTCGTGGACTGTAAATTTCTTACTGAGGTAGTAAATGGCCCGTTCCTTCCTGCCGGTAAGATCATGCTGTCCCAGTACGCAGCCAAACGAATTCTCCAAGACCGTCAGATAAAGAATCAAGGGTCTGCCCGGTTCAGGCGGAACTAGTACGGGTGGATTGGACAGATACCCTTTGATTTGGTCAAACGCTTCCTGACATTCTGTCGTCCATTCTATCGCGGCGTCTTTCTTCAATAGACGGAATATGGGTTCACAGGTTGCTGTAAGTTGAGCAATAAACCTACTGATGTAATTCAACCTTCCCAACAGACTCATTACCTCTGTTTTATTCTTTGGCGGGGGTAGCTCTTGAATGGACTTGATTTTGGATGGGTCCAACTCAATGCCCCGTCGGCTGACGATGAATCCTAGCAACTTTTCTGATGGAACTCCGAATGCGCATTTGGCCGGATTGAGCTTGATGTCGTACCTTCGAAGTCTTTGAAAGAACTTCTTGAGGTCGGCAACATGGTCTTCTTGACGTCTGGATTTTACGATCACATCATCCACGTACACTTCAATTTCCTTGTGTATCATATCATGGAATACCGTAGTCATCGCCCTCATATATGTTGCCCCTGCATTCTTCAAACCAAACGGCATCACTCGGTAGCAATAAGTTCCCCACGGTGTGATAAAAGCCGTCTTTTCTGCGTCCTCTTCATCCATCAAAATCTGATGATATCCCGCATAACAGTCCACAAAGGATCCGATTTCGCGTCCGGCACAATTATCAATTAGGATATGGATATTGGGAAGTGGGAAATTATCCTTAGGACTCGCCTTGTTGAGATTGCGGTAGTCCACGCATACTCTGATTTTCCCGTCTTTCTTTGGCACCGGTACTACGTTGGCCAGCCATTCAGGGTATCGAGTGACACGAATGACTTTCGCCTGCAATTGCTTGGTTACTTCCTCTTTGATCTTTACACTCATCTCCGTCTTGAATTTCCGCAGTTTTTGCTTGACGGGAGGATATGCCGGATCAGTGGGCAATTTATGAACCACTAGATCAGTGCTGAGTCCTGGCATGTCGTCGTACGACCATGCGAAAATGTCTTTAAACTCCATGAGTGTTTTGATCAACTCTTCTCTCAGATTGGGTTCAATATGGACACTTATTCGGGTTTCTTTGACGTCATCCGCATTCCCTAGATTAACGGCCTCAGTATCATTTAAGTTCGGTTTGGGTTTTTCCTCGAAGTGACTTAATTCTTCACCGATTTCTTCTACGGCTTCATCATCGCCGTACTCTGACTCACTCTCGTCACTTCTTATTTCATGCGTTATTATTTCCAAACCCGATTGACTTTCTAGGCTGGGTTGATTAATCTTTAAGCACGCCATATCATTAAGATCAGTTGAAAGAAGGCTGTTCAGAAAAGTAAAAAGAAGGAAAAATAAACAAAATTAGACACGAAGGGAATCAAATTTCATTAAATGGGAACTGTACAAGGGAAAACAAACTGCAAACTTAAATCAAAAATGAACTAAAAACAACTGGATTTTACTCCGGGGACAAACCCCCAACACAAAATTTCGAAAGAAAAACAATCCAAGACAAACTACCAAGACTCCTTCCGGACAGGGAGAGGAGTAGCCTTCCAATTATTCAGTTTTGCTTTTGGTCCCACAAACTGTATCTCGGCATGACTGGATCCTTCACCATCCTCGAGCATACATACATCTGTAAATAGGTCCTCGAACTTTCTGAAGAACTCTTCGTCTGGCCTGATCGTAGGACCGGGAATCTTTGTCGTTGGATGTCCTCTTGCTCCGGACCTGACAAAAGATTGGGAAAGGCGTGGAACAGGCTTCGGGAGCACCCATGTCTTCTGCTTACTCCTCTTTGCTCGCCGGATGTCCTCCGATGTTGGCTGGAATCCCAAGCCGAAGGTTCCCAAGTTTTCGACCACTGATACCGGTTGTATGATTCCTTGCAGAGATGCACCTAGACCTTTACCGGGTATGAAACCATGTCGCAACATTTCATGAGCCACCATGACATCTGCAGCAATTGTTCTGTCATCGGGAATGCATTCCCCTTCTGGAACTCGGTTGGCGGACACCACATCGCAGACCTGGTATACCCACGGCCCAACATCTTCTTCTGTTTCAACAAAGGGGATGATGGTGCCTGATTGTAGATCGTTTTCTCCATGGACGACGATCTCCTGTTGGTCCCACTCAAACTTGACGAGTTGGTGTAAGCTGGATGGGACTGCTCTTGCGGCATGGATCCATGGTCGCCCTATCAGGAGGTTATATGACACCACCATGTCCGGCACCTGGAATTCCATGGTGAACTCCACTGGCCCAATCGTCAAGATTAACACTATGTCCCCAACCGATGCTTTGCCTCCTCCATCAAACCCTCGAACACATATGATGTTCTTGCGTATCCTGCCGATGTCCACTTTCAACTTGTCCGGTGTAGAGAGAGGACAAATGTTAGCACTGGACCCATTATCGACAAGGACTTTGGTAACCACCGACTCCTTCACACTTCACCGTAAGATATAAAGCCCTGTTGTGCTCAGTGCCTTCCTCGGGCAACTCGTCATCGGTGAAGGTGATCCGATTTGCTTCGAAGATCCTATTGGTGATCTTCTCCAAATGGCTCACTGAGATTTTATCCGGTACATGTGCCTCGTTCAGGACTTTCATCAATGCTTGCCGATGTTCTTCAGAATGTATCAGCAAGGATAGCAATGATATTTGCGCCGGAGTCTTCTTCAACTGCTCTAAGACGGAGTAGTCATGCGGCTTCATCTTTTTCAAGAATTCTTCTGCCTCTTCATCAGTTACCAGCTTTTTCAATGTTGCCGGAGTGATCTTCCTCAATTCCGCAGGGGCAAAACATCTCCCCGAGCGGGTCAACCCTTGCGCTTCGCAAACTTCCTCTTTCACTTCCTTTCCTTTGTAGGTCGTTGTAATCCGAGCATAATTCCATGGAACAGCCCGGCTATCAGTTATTGGAAACTGTATTGTTGGTTGGATGATGAAAGGATCCATTCGAACGCCTGCTACTGTCAAGATGGGCTTGATTGCTGCCCCTGGTACAACTATCTTGGCTTCCCCCGGCTTCACCGGTACTTCGTTCACACTTCCCTTTCCTGTTTCCGACCCTCCTGGTATGTCCTTCTTGCAACTGGGTGACTCATCAAGGCTTGGCCCTTTTCTCGTTCCTACCCCGCTAGACTTAATCATCATTACAGTCTGAGAGGCTTTCTCCTTTCCTTCTTCCAGCCGTACCAACTCGATCATGTTGGTCTCATGATGAGTTGGAAGCGGGTTCTGGTTGATGTTGGGCTCTGTTGGAGTCTGGACCTCAATCCTGCGAGTGTCGATGAGCTCCTGGATGGCCGTTTTCAACCTCCAACATTTTTCCGTGTCGTGTCCTGGACATCCTGAGCAATATGCACAATTTACTGAGTGGTCCAGGTTCTTCGGAAGAGGGTTTGGCAGCTTAGCTTCAACCGGATTCAGCAACCCTACTTGCTTTAACCGGTGGAACAGACTGGTGTAAGATTCCCCCAAGGGAGTGAAATTCTTCGGCCTTGGCGCCTTGTCGCCCCTGAATGCCTGGTTTGGACGAAAACTCGCGCCCGAGGGGTTTCTGTAAGCTCTTGGGGGTGGATGATTGTTCTGCGGGTTTGGTGCACGCCACGGTGCATGGACGGGAGGTGCGGAATAGGACTGTGCGTGGTGGACAGTAAAATGGGGATCAGGTGCGGGATAGTAATGTTGCGGGTGGTTATATGGGTTGTGGGAGTAATTTTGGTGGTGAGGTTGGGGTGGGCTATATTGGGGTGCGGGGCCTCTATTTCTGAACCATGCCCCGGACTCGACGGCCGCAACTTCCTCTCTCCTCTTTTCCCCAGTACTCCTCCAGTACCACTTTGGATAGCCTGAGTGGTGGCTTTCAGTGCTGAGTAACTCATGATCTTGTTGGCCTTCAAACCTTCCTCGATCATACCCCCCATTTTTATCACCTCAGTGAATGATTTGCCTACGGACGTTACCAGATGTCCGAAATAGGTTGGCTCTAATGTCTGCAAGAAGTAATCCACCATCTCGCTCTCTCTCATCGGCGGATCTACCCTGGCCGCCTGTTCCCTCCAACGGAAACCAAATTCCCTGAAGCTTTCAGCGGGCTTCTTCTCTAATTTTAGCAATGATAGGCGGTCGGGGATTATTTCAAGATTATACTGGAACTGGCCGATAAAAGCTTGAGCCAAATCATCCCACGTAAACCATCTACTGGGATCCTATCTAGTGTACCACTCCAGCGCAGATCCTCCCAGACTCTGACCGAAGTAAGCTATCAGAAGCTCGTCCCGTCCTCCGGCCCCTCTCATTTTACTGCAGAACCCTCGGAGGTGGGCTACTGGGTCGCCATGCCCCTCGTATAGGTCGAATTTGGGCATTTTAAACCCTGCTGGCAACTGGACGTCCGGAAATGGACACGGATCCTTATAGGCGACGCTGACCTGGTTGCCCAAACCGTGCATGTTCCTGAAGGACTGCTCCAGGCTTTTAACTTTTCTGACAACTTCCTCGTGTTCCGAACTTTGGAAGTGCTTTTCGGTTCTGCCGGATTATCCCAGTGAGGTGTATGTGATTGTGGTTCAGGAGCCCTGAAAGTAGGCTCCGGAGGATAGTAAGAGTTGTCATGGATCTGAACATATGGCTCGCTGGCCGGCCTTTGCAGAGGAGCAGGTGGAGGTGCCACAAAAACGGGGGTGGCTGGAGGAGGATTTGGTTTGGTCGGTGGAATGTGGGTGGCATATGGGTTTTCCCCCTGAAAGTATGGATAGATCGGGGCGCTTGTCGAAGGATCGATGGGCGGATGTTCCGGAGCCGAGGCGAGAGTAGGGCGGTTTGGTGAAGACTGTTCCCTGGCCCAGGCCAGGTGCATCTCTGTTATCTGTTGTTTTAACCGGTCTACCTCTTCTCTCATGATTTGTAGCTCTGACTTTTCTTCCTCGAGACTCTTGCCAGAACTAGACATGCTTGCTGTAATCGGTCCTTTGGATCTAGTACGGTAGTGATGGCTGGCCAGTATATTCTGTCAAACCAACTGCTAAACTTTTCTGGAAATGCAACAAACTTGTTAGTTCACCGAGTTTGACAGATATGTTATAGCACGTTGGATGCAATGCACCTAACCAAATAACCCTTTCTACATGTACTCTTAACATGCGTCATTCCGACCCTTTTTCTTTTTCTTTTTCTTTTTCTTCTCTTTTTTTGTTTTCTTTTTCGACTATCTTTGCAAGCCTTATTGTTATTTAACCTATGGATTCCTTTCTTTTTAGTGGTGGTCGAATCTTATGTGGATTGCCTACGTATCACGACCCGCGTGAATCAGACCGAGCGTAGTTCTGGTAACAAGATTGTGGAAAAATTCAGTAACTTTTATATCAAATAAAACCGTGCAGTTACAAAACACGTCTTACAACAATCAGCAAAAACAAAAGAAATGCTTGACTTGGGAAAGTAAAGATAAAAATGCCAACTAGCTTGACTCAACATTTCAAAATACATTTTCAATCAAAAATCTAATGCTCTAAAATTCCTGGGGGCCCGCGAGGCATCATTCGGCCTTGCCGCGGGCCTTGGTGTGAGGTCCTTGTGCAGTCCCCTCAACTCTTCCATGATCCGATGAACATAACCCATAATTGAAGCGAAAAGGTCGGCGCGGGGCATTCGTTCACAAGCTAGGCACTTCATGGTGACATAGTGCCCGATTTCTCCAATTCTGTCCTTGATCATGTCCCTTTCTCCGAGTAGCCGCTCTATCTGCTGGCTTTTCGTCCCCAATCTTCGAGCATTGTTGGTGACTTGGTCTAGGAGCCTATCCACTTGTCCTTGCAGTCGGGCCATCAAATTGTGGCAACGGTCGAGGTCCGTTCTGGCATCTTGGGCTTGCTTGAAAACCCGCTCCCTGAGGACAACATTTGCTTCCCTTAGACTAGTGATGATCTCGGTGTAATCTTCTTCCACCCGTTTTAGGTGAAGTGCATGTTGATGTGCCTCCTTTCTCCAGCTAGCACGGATCCTCGTTGTCTGGGCTTTCGACTCGTCCAATTCTCTTTGGATATCGGTGACTTGGCTTCTCAAACCCTTTATCAATTTTTCGTCTGCCCGACTCCTCAACTGTCTGTCAGCATCTCTTTTCATTTGCTGGATTTGAGCTCTCAAGAAGTCATTTTCTTGTGCCAACTTCTTTTTATCTCCTTCGTCGGTGGCAGCTTGCATGTTCTTCTCGAACTGAAGGTCCCGGACCTGTTGTTCTATCCTGCCAATCTTCGTCCTGTACCCCTCCTCCTTTGCTAGCCAATTCCATTGTTCCTGTGAATCTTC
This sequence comes from Nicotiana noctiflora, assembly GCA_032618575.1. Lineage (NCBI taxonomy): Eukaryota > Viridiplantae > Streptophyta > Magnoliopsida > Solanales > Solanaceae > Nicotiana > Nicotiana noctiflora. The sequence continues at coordinate 53,893 of JASVEL010009402.1, forward strand.
CGTGAACTGTTGGACATGGGCTCTTTTAGAACATTTCCGACGAATCCGAAATCTTTTCCCGAACCACACATTGTACTTTGGGTCCACCTCTCCCTTAGCTAGTTCCCGGACCATGGTTTTAGGCTCAAGGAACCGACATTCGTGCCACGGCCTTCTAATCTTCTCTTCGGGGAATACGACTCCTGGGCTCAACTCAATGGCGTACTTCCTCAGGTCTTGATCGGTAGGAATAACCTGAAACCTTCCTAGTTGACGTAATACACGATGAGGAACATACGGTTGGACACTGCGGATCCCCATCGGAAGAATATAACACTCCTCGGCTGCCATGTATATGACTTCAGTATCGGGTAACCACCCGAACGCCCATTCAATCTGATCGGCTTCTATTGAGCTCAGTCGTGCAAGCCATGCCTCGACGCCTTCAGGGAATACAGCACCCATCATCCGTTCTTCGAAACCCCTGATACAGGTTTTTCCGGTCAACCCATGGTTCATGTATTGTGTTCGGTGATGGAGGTGTTCTTGCATCCATAATTGGAGTAACAGATTGCAACCTTGGAAGAAATTGCCCCCTTCTCGGCATACGGTCAAGGCTCGATAGATTTCGGACAAAACCAAAGGGACCACCGTGCTGGTAGCCTTTTTGATTGCAACATCGGCTATTCCTACCAGACTTATCTCTATTTTCTTATCTTCGCGCGGACAAATCACAATCCCCGAGAATGTCGTTATGAATGCTAGAATTCGTCTGGCCTCCCACTTGGTTCTATTCCCTGCGTGAGTCAGTCCAAGGTTTGACTCTTCAAAACCCCGAGGAGTGCCGTACCGTTGATATAAGAATTGGAGATCGCAACATCCTTTCAGCAGATCATCATTTTTCACCTTCCGACTAATGCTCAGCAAATCCAGAAACCCATGTGGAGATACCGGTCTTGGTGAGAGCAGGTATTGCCCTCTTAATTTCCCATTTAGTCCTGCATAGCCCGCAATTTCCTCTAATGTGGGCGTCAGTTCAAAGTCAACAAAACGGAACACATTGCGGGTCGGATCCCAGAAAGATACCAGTGCCTTGATGATGTCTTCCCTTGGCTCGATATTCAACAGATCAACCAAACCTCCCAAAATTCTCCCTACTACCTTTTTGCTATTGTCTTCCAAATCGTTCCACCATATACGGAGCTGCTGAGGGACCTCACTAAAGATTGAAAATGATTTATTCTGATTCGTGCTCATCCTGCACATTTATTAAGGTGATTTAAATAAGAAAAACAACTTTGTTTTGCTAAAAATAAAAAAATCAGTTTTCAATCACGGCCTTTCAACGTCTCGGGGACGAAGGCTTTTAAGGCTGTGGGGTAAATTGATCGAAATCAAAATTGACCCAAAGGTGGCCGTTTATACGAAATTAGCCTTCGGCGTCCCTTTCGGGAACATTCGGCTATTTTTAAAAACAGCGTCACCGACTTATTTAGTACAAAAGTTAGTTTTGATTTTTCGGCCATTTTTTCAAAAGGTGAAGTTGGACCTGATGGAGGTTGCCTACGTATCTCACATCCAATGAGAATCAAACCCACGTAGTTCGGTTTTGACGAAACAAACGACATTATTTATTTATTCATTTTACTAAAGGAAAACAAGTAAGCTATTTCTATCTTAAGAACAAAACACATTTTTTTTTTTTTTTTTTTTTTTTAATCTCTAAAGCCGGTCAGCATGCAAGTCTATAACAGATAAATGCGCAAGACAAACAGGATGCAGCAGGATAGTCTGTTCATTTCAGGTCACCTGTCCTAGACGGACCCAACCCCTGTGTTGAGTCCCCTAAGCCAAATGCAACATGATGCAAATAAACGTTTCCTACTAGGGATCCGGCATGAAGCTTTGTTATTCTAGGTTTAAAAACATGGGTTTATCTGTTCTAGACTTGGCTTACCCGAGCGGACAGCTCGAGCCGAGGAGGAGGCAGCAACCCGGGAATACAAAAGCTTCACCGGTTTTGCAACTTATCCAAACCTCGTTCTAAAATGGGAATTAGACACTATACAGAAAAGAAGTCACACGAAGTGCACCCTTCTTCATGATTTAGAAGACTCGGAGAGGAGATTGGTTCCGGCACAATTTATATGTACAGTTCACAAAATATCAAAGCAGTAAAAACAACATTTAGCACATTGGTGCCAACATGTAAAAGAATCGGATAATAAATATGCCAAATACAACAATTATTCCGAGCTCGAATTCCAAAGATATCCCCAGCAGAGTCGCCAGAGCTGTCACACCTCTTTTTTACCGCACCCGCGAGGGTGCAAAGAGTTTTCCCAATTAAAGGACAATCGAGATGGGATTTATTTAATTATTTCAGAGTCGCCACTTGGGAGATTTATGGTGTCCCAAGTCACCGGTTAAATCCCGAATCGAGGAAAAGAATGACTCTATTTAACGGTCCGCGAACCAGAAATCCGGATAAGGAATTCTATTAACCCGGGAGAAGGTATTAGGCATTCCCGAATTCCGTGGTTCTAGCACGGTCGCTCAACTGTCGTGTTTGGCTTATCTATCTGCTTTTTACAGTTATGCACTTAGTGCAAATTAATATCCCTTTACCGCTTTTATTATTGATTATGATTTACGAAAGAGAAAGTTGCTTAAAAATATGCTTCCGAATCACGTCACATGAAATGCACCCGGATCCTCGACATATTCTTATTCAACATTTCGGGGTTTGGATTTGGGTCGCATGAAATGCACACCCGTATTTAAGAAGGTAGAACTAAAATATGCGCCCGGAGCGATTACTTATTTACATTGTTGAGAAGGACGTGATATTCGCTAAGAAACGACACATCTCAAAATCTAAGTATTTTATATGTACATTTATGAAGGCCTTGCGATTAGTGTAACTATTGGGCGAGGCGCACCTTTGATTCAAATCTAAAGCGAACTACATCCCATTGTATTTTACTTAGGAGTTGATTCCAAATTATTTAAAACTTGCTACGAACCACACCACATGAAATGCGCCTGTGGTTCCTGACACGCTTTATTTACTCTTGCCCGAAATTGGGGTCGGGTCACATGAAATGCACCCCGACTCCTTTAATCTAATTACGTCATTCAGTTGAGTAATAACTCACTAGTTCCTACAATGTGACAAAATCCTACTCAACTATAACCAATTCGAGCCAACACACGGTTAGTTAATTAAATGAGCAGGTTTGAGTCTATGGTGGACAATTATATGGAAAGAACCTACTTTGAATTCATCTAATCCTCAAAAAGCCACTGTCATATATTTTCGCAAGTTCAAGATATCACTCATCACGGGTGTTCAAATCACCTTAGACTTCTTCTTAACCAGATGATTAATCTCAATTTCAACACAAGATTGGGTACTAGCAGTTTTGGAAATCTTACGTCATGGGATTTATTTCATAAACTGAACCTAGAAATGAATCAATGAAGTGAACCAATCCATTTTAAACAGGCTAATACATTCTAATGCTTGTAATAGGACTAAATTAACAACATCGAATTAATTCTTTATTTCAGATTTAATTTCCATGTCAAGCAAGCCACAATTAAACATTTTGTTCTAGTAAAAAACTAAAAGAGTGTTCATATGACTATAACAATCCGACAATCCCTGATTACAGCTCGAACATTCCTTAATTAACAACAACTGAAGGTAGTTCTGTCAACAATAAAATGTGCTAAGGGAAATCACTCAGATGAATCAAACAGTACTTTATTTACTGCCAGTTTGAGGGGTGCACTGAGATGAGCTAGGACTGTGTACCTGGAAAATTTTCGAGACAACGAAGATAGAATAGGATCAGCAATGTCAACAATATGAACAACAGCAACAACAACGCAACAGTACACCAGATCAACAACCAACCAGTCAATCAGCAAGCAACACAAACAGCCCAAAACAATCCCAAAACAGTGCTGCCAGTGACCAAATACAGCACTGCCAGTGGCTCGACACTTTCAAACTCAGCAAATAACACACAATCAACCTCAGCACACCAATGACAATCGACTCCAGCAAATCAATGACAAACAACTTCAACAACCAATGACAATCGACTCCAGCAAATCAATGACAAACAACTTCAACAACCAATGACAAACGACCCTAAAAGCTTTGCTGGAGATCTCTGTGAGCTTCAACTATGAACCTAATGAAACAGTGACTAAAGATTCAGTGGCAGAACCAAGAAGAACCCAAACTCCCCAGTCTATCACTATGTTTCCAGAATACTTCTCCAACAAACACTATCACTGTGTATGTCTCCTATTCAAGTGGATATCAGAAAAATCCCTCAGAGTCTGTGTGTGTAGGAATGTCTATCTCTATCTCCTTTTATCTCTAAGGCCTGTATGTCTCTTCTTATAGTTGAGACCAGCAGCTCCTAAGGTTACTCCCCCCATGTCAGAGGCTCCATTTGCCCATCATATTCCCTGCACTCTCCACTACCCAGTGTCCAAGTATGGACTAAAGCATTAAACAATGCTGGTGGCAGGACATCAGTAGGATACCCTGCTGTACAGGTTCCACTAGCCCTTTTATGGGCAAGTGATTAAACAATTAACCTTAAACAAATCCTAACAACTGTATCCAACTAACTCCTAATCCAGAATTAAACAAACAACAAAGCCTAGACTTGTGCATTGCATACGGGCATACCAGAGCATGAACAAACATACAAACAAACTAATTTGTTGACGACATTAGATAAACTAGGCATACAAAGCTAATGCAGCATTGAATTTAAGCAAGAATTGGCAAAAGACGGGAATCGACCAAATAAAAGGCATGTTGAGAAGAGTAGAAGAATACTAAAATTTTTGAAACTAAACACAAATACACACACGGATTACAACCCACAATCGTAAGGGACACGAATTACCTCAAAGAAATCTGCCGACCCAAGCTTCGAACCATGGTTTGGAACTATTGAAGCCAAACGGGCTTTAATCGAGATGTTCTCGATTGAGAACACCTAGACTAAAGTCCCTTGGACTTCAATTACGACTAATTCGGCCCGAATTGGGCTTCTTCAAAATTAGGGTTCTTGAGACTCGATTTGGGGTTTAGGTAGTTCGGGCTTGATTCGAACCAAGCCAGGGTTAGTAGGGGTGTGAGGGTGGTCTGGAGGGGCTATGGTATGAGTTTGGGGTGATTTGGCGTTGGCTCGAGTTTGACTCGAATCTTCAAATGAAGATTCGAGGAGCTCCGGGGTGATTCGAGGTAAATGAAGGCTGGATTCGTAATGGGGGAGGTGAGGGGAGTATTTGGTGTTAATTTGGTGGCCATTGGCCTACCGGAACCGCCGTGAGGCGATTTCCGGCAGGCGGTGTGCGGCGGAGGCACGGCGAGGTTGAAAGTCTCTAAGAGAGACGGTATGTCTGAGGGGGGGTCTGGCTTGGGGGGCGGGGTATGAAAGTGAGCTTATATACGACTCAGGAGGTTGCATCCTGATCGTTGGATCATTTACGATCAACGACCAGGATCTCCTCCCCTGAACCAAACGGTGCCGTTTGGTTAAGTCATAGCCTGGGTGTATTTTTGAATTAAAAGATTAATCTGGGCCGTTGGATAATAAAATCCAACGGTCCAGATCAAACATTACATTCTGATGTTGGGCGAGTATTCTGGGATTTTCACGATTAATCTGGGCCGTTGGATTATAAAATCCAACGGTCCAGATCAAACGTTACTTAAACTGATGCTTGGGTGGGTATTGGGCTGGGTGTTGAATTAATACGGGCCTGGTGTATGGGATTGGGTTTTGGCCCAATCATACCTCTTAAGACTAGAATCCATGATGTATTACATATATATATATATGTATATATATATATATATATATATATAAATATATATATGTATATATGTATATATATATATTAACTTGTAACACAATTAAATTTTTCACTACAATTATCGTACATAATTACATATCACCTAAAAATGTAAATCACATGACTTCGATATCAAACACTAAAAATGCAAAACCTAATATATATTTTTTGTATTTTACTAATTTAAATAAATAAACACGCACACAAAAATGCAAATTTAAGATAAAAACAACACAAAAAATCACAAAAATCATGCCCACCACGAAACTATTTTTATTTTGAATTTTCTGGGAGTACTTCTCCTTACCTAACAAATCTTATAGCTGCTGCTTTAGTTCCCTCAACTTTGTTGGCGCCATTCGATATGGGGGTACCGATATGGGTTGTGTGTCAGGAAGCAAATCAATAACAAAGTATATTTCTCATATTGGGGGCAATCCTAGTAATTCCTCAGAAAATACATCAGAAAATTATCTCATTACGAGTACATTTTCTACACTAATTTCCTTTCTTGTATCATTTATAATAGCTAAGAGACCCGAGCAACCTTTCTTCAGAAGTCATTGAGCTTTCATAAAAGATACAATTTTGCAAGTCTCTGGGACCTGACTCCCTCTTAGAATAAAACTGGGTTCATTTGGTATCTCAAACCATACTATTTTTGCACGACAATCGACTATAGCGTAGCAAAAACATAACCAATACATTCCCATCAGCATGTCGAAATCGATCATATCAAGTACAATAAGGTCAACTAGACTATCTCTACCCTCAACCCGAATATAACAAGCATGATACATATATTCAGCTAATAGAGACTCTCCGAGAGGAGTAGCAACTAGAAAAGGATCATTCAATAGCTTGGGTTGTCTACTAAATCTAATATCAAAGTACGAGGACACATAGGAGTGAGTAGATCCCGAATCAATCAATGCAAGTGCATCAAATAAATAGACAGAAACAGTACCTGTAACCACTGCATTTGAGGCCTGAGCATCATGTCTAGTAAATGCAAAAGCTCTCGCATGACCTCTACCAGCATTTCCTTGTCCTTGATTCACAGTAGCACGGTCTACCGTACCTCGACCTCTATTTCCTGTACCAGTAGCACCTGGAGTATTACGAGTAGTCTGAGTCAGTGCAGCTGACTGAATAGCACCGTGGTTGAAATTTCACGGAGGCTGAGGGCAATCCTTCAAGTGATGTCCCACCTAGCCACACCGAAAGCACTCCCCCGTTAGAACATGACATTGGCCCAAATGTGACCTACCATAGGTTTGACAGACTTGAGTAGTTGCATATATCTGCCCAGATTTACGATGTGTAGAAGATGATGGTGCCCTATTACCTTGTCTGTAATTTGGCATGTATGTGGATTTTGAAGACATGTGTGTCCCTCTGAGAACCTTGTTATGTGTTGTTGTTGTCCCTAGTTTCCTGCTATTCTAGTTTCACTAAAATCGCCATTGAAAGCCTTTCCTATCTTGGCCTTCTTACGTAATTTATTAGTTGTACGCTCTTCACGTCCCTTGTTTTCAATCTTTCTAGCAAGGTCGACAACATCAAAGTAGGATAAATTTTTAATCTGTGGGGCTACTGCAGCATATAGACGACCAACCAATCCATCAACAAACCTCTGAATTCGAGCTTCTTCGGTAGGTGCTAAGTGAGGAGCATATATAGCCAGCTTAAAAACTTAGTGTTATATATTGACACATCCATATATGGAGTCTAAACCAATCTCTCAAAGTCTTTAGCATGTTATTGCATCAGACTGTCTGGAAGAAATGGTTCTTGAATAATTTAGTAAACTCGTCCTATGTTAGTGGTGGTGCTCCTGCTAACCTTCCTAGCAATATTGTTTCATACCATGTGTTGGCCATATCCTCTAGTTTGTATGCTACGAGCTCCACGGCTCTCTCACTAGAACATCCAATAAGTGTCCCATCCAAGAAACTTTGAGGATCTATTGAATTATCGAAACCTGTGATTTTGGTAATTTCAATTTTAGGAACTCGTGTAGGGATACTTCCTTATTCCTGAAAGGCTGAGTCTGTGCATGTGCTTATGTCTGTAAAGTGTCCTGAGGAGCTGAACTTCCTCCCTGAGTAGGCACCAATGCCTCTAACACATTCAATAATCTTTCCACTACATCTGCAGGTAAGGCAATAGTAGGTACAACGATTGGCACGGGTGGTGGAGCATTCTGAACTCCCTTCTCTTGCACTTGATCTAGCATAACAGCTTGGGGGTGACCTATGTTCCCAACTTGAGGTTAATGAGCAGTATGTCTTCTAGTTTGATGAACCCCAACTTGACCGCCATCTCGGGTAGCACCACATCCAGCAGATAAGGGTGTGCGTGTCCTAGCCATCTGCGAAAGAAAAATTTCAAAGTCATTCTCAAGATATCTCAAATCAAAAAATGAAAGATGGGAAAACATTCCTAAATGTTTAGTAGCCTTGAGATCATAAGTATGGGCGCCAACATGCCCATGAACACGACTCTACTAAATATTGCTCCATAACTCGAGACTTAAATCCTAAGCTCTGATACCAACTTTGTCACGACCCAATTTAGGATCGTGACCGGCGGTTAGGAGCAAGTGCTCCTGAGTAAGCCTCATCGGTAATTTTATAAAAAAATCGGGCAGAGTTTCCCCTATTTTTGGACCATCCCAAAATTTTTTTGTCTCAAATCAGCAACCAAACAACCTAATAGCAATTCAACTGGCAATTGACAACTTACCAATTAGCCAAAATAAGTCTCCACCATTACTAATCAACACACTGACAACTAAAAACACTAATCTACCTCCAACTTTTATAATAAAGGACGATACTCAACATAAGACTATAATAACAAAAGAATATTAATGACACTAAATTATTGACTATGGAGCGACTCTAAGAGTTTAATGAGATTACCATAACAATTGATAAAAATCTCTGCCCACGCAAACAAGTGCAAGGCTTACCAAGAATTCTCAACTTGTGCGCTCTAATTAATGATTATTGGGGACAGAGTTAGTTCAGGATGCCTTAGACAAGGTGAAGGTGATTCAGGAGAGACTTCTCATAACTCAGTCACGTTAGAAGAGTTATGCGGACAGGAATGTCCGAGATGTGTCTTATTCAGTTGGCGAGAAGGTGTTGCTGAAGGTTTCGCCTATGAAGGGCGTTATGAGGTTTGGAAAGAAAGGAAAGCTGAGCCCAAGGTTCATTGGACCTTTTGAGGTTCATTAATCAATACAGACAGATTTGATCCCAGCTTGTCGGAAGTTCACCCGGTCTTCCATGTATCTATGCTCTAGAAGTACGTTGGAGATCCGTCACATGTGTTAGACTTCAGCACGATACAGTTGGATGAGGACTTGACCTATGATGTGGAGCCGGTAGCCATTTTGGGTCGATAGGTTCGTAAGCTCAGGTCCAAAGACATAGTGTCAGTGAAAGTGGAGTGGAGAGGTCGTCCCATGGAGGAAGCAACTTGGGAGACCGAGCAGGAGATGCAGAGCAGATATCCTCACTTGTTTGATGCTCCGGGTATGTTCCTTAACCCGCTCGCGGACGAGCGTTTGTTTAAGTTGGGGAGAATGTAACGACCCGACCCATCGTTACGGGAGTTACCACCCCGTTTTCTTCATTTTATACTTCAATATGCTAATTTATATGTGTTTGGAGAGTTAGAAGTAAATCGGATAGAATCTAGATAGAAATGAGGCAATAAACCTCTTTATGAGAAGAATAGTTAGGAAATGTCAACCGAATGTTGAAAGATGAGTTAGACAGCTCGGAATGAAATTCTGATGATTCGAGTAGTTTCGGGGGATGATTTATGACTTAGGAGAACAATCGGAATCGAATTCGGAGGTCCGGTGTAGATTTAGGCTTGAATTGGCTAAGGTTGAATTTTGGAGAATTTTGAATGATAGGTGAGATTTTGATCCGAGGCTTGGAATGAAATTCCGAGAGTTCCAGTAGCTCCGTTAGGTGATTTTGGATATGTGTGCAAAAATTCAGGTCATTCGAAGGTGTTTAGGTCGGGTTTTAGATCAAATGTTAGTTTCAGAAGTTTTAATGAAAATTAGGCTTGAATCCGTGAGAATTTGATGATTTTGATATTTATGATGGTGTTTTCATGTTGCGAGCAAGTTTGAATGAAGTAATGTTTTGGTTGAGGCCTCGGGGGCCTCGGGATGATTTTGGATGCCCAACGGAAAATTTTGAACTTGGTTGTTGCAGCAAAAAATTGCAGTCAGTGATTGCTCTATGCGATCGCATAGGGTCATTGCGATCGCATAGAAGAACCTGGAGGGTGTGAGAAATTGCTCTATGCGATCGCATAGGGTCATTGCGATCACATAAAAGAACCTGGAGGGTGTGAGAAATTGCACTATGCGATCGCGTAGAAGAGGGTGCGATCGCATAGGTTTAGCAGGTTGCATAGTGCGATCACATACTCAGTGTCGCGATCACAGAGAAGAAAAGTGTGGCCCTGGGAGATTGCTCTATGCGATCACATAGATGTATTGCGATCGCATAGAAGGGAATAATGGCCGAAAATTTTACTCTATGCGATCTTATAGGGGCATTGCGATCACATAGAAGGAGTCGTCTGAGCAGAACATTTTAAGTTAATTTGAGACACGACCCTAATCATATTTTCACGATTTTCATTTTGGCTAGAGAGGGTTTTGAGAGCTTTGAAGAGAGAAATCAACGGGTAATCGCTGGAGGTAAGTTTCTTGACTTAAAAACATGATTTTATGCTAGAATCAACACCAAAATTCATGAAATTGGGTAGAATTTGTGAAGAATTAGGGCCTAAACTATGAATACGAGATTATTGGGTTTTGAAAAGCCATTCGAACTCTGATTTTGATAAATTTTATATGCACGGACTCGTGGCAAGATGATGAATCCGTTGGTATAAATTTCGGAATTTTTTCGAGAAGTGGTCTCGGGGCTCAGGTTTTACCAACTTCGTACATTATTGCATTTTTCAAGTAAATTTGATTGAGTTATGTTTCTTTGACCCATATTAATATAATTATTGTGGTTTTGACTAGATTCGACGCACGGGGCATCAAATTTGAAGGGAAAAGGTATCGCGTACAAGTCCACGACCGGCTAGAGGTGAGTAGTTAGTGTATATGGTAGCCTGAGGGTTCGAAACCTCGGCTTAGTACATTGTGACGCTATTAGGGTGTGACTCGCACCCCATGGCAGGTACGGTATTGTTATGACTGGGGATTGAGACTTGGTCCATCCTGAACATGAATTATATTATATTGGCGATTGAAACGCACCTTGTGTTAAGTATATATGTGGCCTATAAGCCATGTTTGGGGCCTTGTGCCGACCTGTAGTATCCCTAGGGGATAGATATCTATGTGATAGCTTGATTTGTAAAATCATTGATCTCAGTCCTGGCTTGAAATCACTATTATGAAATGCTAAGTCACATGTTCTTGAAAAATTAAATAAAATTAAAGTATTTCTCATTGTTAATGAACTGGAACTTGGAAATAAATAAATTGAATTATTGTGTGACTCATATGCATGTTGTGGACTGAGGATGGATCGGGCTGCACACCACAGCAGATGATATGAATATTGTGCTTGGGTTGAAGGAGCCCCTCCGGAGTCTGTACACACCCCCAGTGAGGGCCGTCGACGTTAAATGGATCGGGCGTAGCGGTCATGTGCATTGCATTGCATTTTTATCTGTAAATTATTTATGGTAATTGTGATTTGCTGTTGTTGCTAGTTCGTAGGAGATATCGGACTGTAGTTTAGCTTTGCTTTGTGGTATTTTGTGGATTTCCTACTCCCAGCTATTATTATATACTTTTTACTCACTGAGTACTTAATACTCACCCCTACTCCCTGCACCTTTGTGTGCATATTCAGGTACATAGGAGGGTTAGACGAGCACTCCAGCCTATATCAGAGTTTATCCGAGTTGCTGAGGTAGCTGCCGGCGTTCGCAGAGCCTAGCTTCTCTTTTCATTTCAGTTATTACTTTATGTTCCGGACTTGAGTATTTTATTCAGTATTTCTATTACTATTCGGTTTGTTTAGAGGCTCTATACTCGTGACCCCAAATCTTTTGGGAGTGTTATTTCGATATTCACACTTCTCAGTATTTATTCGTGCTATTATTATTGGAGTATTTATTGACTCATATATTCTTCTTAAATTTGTCCTTTTGAGACTGATTTTTCATTTGGAAACCGTTGTTGGTCTGGCTGGCCTAGCTTTAGGGTTGGGCGCCATCAACCGGATTTGGGTCGTGACAGTTAATAGTACTGATATATTATCTCTTTTCGTCTTTTTCATTTTGTTGAGTCGAGGGTCTATTGAAACAACCTCTTTATTTCATTGGGTTAAATGTAAGGTTCGCGTACACATTATCCTTCGTATACCTCTCACTTTACTGAATTGTTGTTGTTAGGGAAGTATATTAATAAATAAAATTGTCACGGTGTTTCACGAAAGCATTACAAAATGTTCAAGAGGCTATTTTACTATTTATGTATTTGAATTTTTAATTGGGTAAATATTTCATTCTAATCCTTTGAGGCATAATTTATTTGCTAGATTATAGTTCCAACATTACACAAAATTATTTACCAAAATCGAAAAGTAATACTCTTTCCGGGTCACATTGAGTGATTAATTTGTCTTTTAATTTCAAAATAAGTACTTATATATATCTCAAGAAAAAATTTAATTTATTTTTACAAAATTAACCTTATGTATATATTCCAACAAAATTTTCTTACTCCTTATATCAAATATGTAAGTAAAAATAATTTAATTATATTAAATATTTTTGAATAGAATTTAATATTTTTTAATAGGTGTATAAAAAGTAAATTGGTCACAAGGAAGTATAAGTTGTGTAGGGGTTTGTATAAGTGATCACTTTCCCTCGGTGAAAGTACATATGAATCTTAAAAGTGATGTCATAGAGGATCAATGTTTTAAAAGGCGGGGCGTAAGGCGATGCATTTTATATCTGACGAGGCGAGGCGTAAGCTTTGAAACATGGGGCGTAAGTCCCACGAATCTTTAAATTTTACCGATTTCAAAAATTTTAAGATAGTATAAAATAAAAAAATAATTATAAAATTATATTAAAATTGTAAAATTATAACAAATAATCTATTTAAAATATTTATAAAATATAATTCAACTACGAATATAATACGAAAAGTATGACATATATCATAATATAAAAATTAGCTATAACGTCATTACGACTCAAACATCCAAAGTAATGTATTCGATATAAAATATTATACGTATAAAGTAAGGAGTAATGAATCTTGAAAGAATTTTGATATTATAATTTAATTATTTTTTGTAAAATACTCCTTTTATTTAATATGCTTTCTATTTGAAAGAGAATTTATGTAAAAACATAATTCACAATTTATATATGATTCTCAAGTATCATTTATTTTTAAGTTTCAACAAGTTAACAAAGTGACATGTAATGTACCATACATTACCCTGATAACTAATTATTTTTAAGTAGTTACTAGCTAATACTGAGCTATTAAATTAATAAGTAAGTGAAAAAAAATTAAAAAAATAATTACAAAAAATTATGGACTATTATATAGTAAAGACATAACAAAAGTTAATAAATAAATACATTTTAAACGAAAGATTGATTTAAAATTAACTATCATAGCAGTCTTACCGGATAACGTGCAATAATTTTATTTTAAATATGACATAAAATACTCTCAACTTAATAATTTATGATTAAGAAAAATATTATTTTGAATAGTCAACGATTTATTAAGCGAAATTGAGAATTTACAAGGTTAGTTATATAGAATTGCATAAAGTTCTATTAGGCGAACCTAGTACGCTGAGCGTTGGGCATGTCCGAGGCGTAAACCCCGATGGCCGAGGCGTAAGTCTCACGGAACTAAGCCTCACACATAAATTTAGGGGAGTTTTACGAGAGCTCCGCCCTGGAGCAAGCCCCGAACGAGTCTCAATTCTGCCTTTTAAATCAGAGCAAAGGATGCATACCAACGTTTCTTTTTCTGGTGAGACAAAGAGCAGCAACGTACGTTGTTGTTTGGTTTGTGTTTCTATCACCCTTTTCTAGACACTGTTAAATATATGTTTAATAACATATTTCGTTAAAATAAAGTTTTTACTCACACTTATTATGTACATCAAATTAAATTATTTATTATTTAAGTGATAAAATTTATATAAATCACACATACTTGTGTTTACGTAAATAGTTTGTGTGAATAAACATTTCAAGGAAAAAAAAAAAGAAATCCTCAAACGGATAGGACTAGGACTATTTTGGTTATTGGAAGGACAAGGTTAAACAAATAGTACCAAATTTAAGGGACTTATCTCTAAATTATTATTATTATTTTGATAAAGAGATTCCGGCAGATATTTTAATTTTAAGGAATATTCTTGTCCAGGGTTGATTGGAATCTCATCTCTTTACTGTGAGAGCCTCCAGAGTCTCAGCATCTCTCAAGACTTGTGTCAAATGGATTCTCAAGATCACCATATGCATGACCATGTCCATCATCATGACCATAGCCATGAGTATAATATATCTAAGCATCAAATTCACAAATTTTCTCTGTCATTTTTTGTTTTGTTTGATTATTTATTAAATAAATTTGTGTTAATTTATCATCAGGGATGCAAAGACAACAAGATGGGTAGGAGCAGATGGGAAGGTATACCATAGCCATGATGGGCTGGCTCCACACTCCCATGAACCAATATACTCACCTGGATACTTTACCAGAAGAGCACCTCCACTTATTAACAGGAACTTCAATGAAAGAGCTTTTACTATTGGAATTGGTGGCCCTGTTGGTACTGGGTATTTCTTGCTTTCCCTCAATTTATTGTTGGGATGTGTGCACAAGTAAAAGGGTTTCAGTATTTATTTCCTTCATACCAATTATTGATGTTACTCTGCCTCATGTATCTTAGAGCCCGTTTAGCCTAGCAGATTTAGAGTAGTTGATAAGTATTAAGTGTTGAAAAATACTTTTAAGTGCTGTAGCTTATTTAAAATATAAGCAGTTACGCGTTTGGATAAAAATGTTGAAATAAATAATAAGCCGCTAAAGAACTGAGTATACGAGAGTTTTGTTGTAAAAAGAAGTATTTTAGAGATATAATTTTGGTCAAACCTAAAGTGCTTATAAGCTAAAATTTGATAAGTTAAGGGAGACCAATTTATGACTTTTGGCTTATTTTTGACTTATAAACACTTAACTTATAAGTACATTTAATTTTACCAAACACGTAAATAAGCTAGTTTGATCGGCTTATAAGCTTAGCTAAATACCCTCTTAAATTGGTAGTGATGCCTACAGATTTAGATTGGTCACCATTTTTGTTTTGTGAGTTTATGCTAAGCTTGAAACTAAGGTGTCGTTTGGTAGGGTGTATAAGAATAGCGCGGAATAAGGTGTATCAATAATGCAAGCATAAGTAATGCATGAGTTAGTAATGCAAGCATTAGTTATGCAGATATAATTTCTTATCTGTTGTTTGGTGTGGTGTATTAAAATTATAATGTATTGCATAATTTTTAAGAAAAATAGCTGTTTACAAAAATGCCCTTCATATTATCTAGGTTTAGGACGATTTTGTCTTTAACCGTACTAATGCATGCATTAATATCAAGTATATTATTAATGCAATGGTTTTCTATGCATTACTTATACATAGGATAATACCAAGTATGATGTATAAGTATTAGTTATATACAGGTTGAAAAAATGTACCAAAAACATTATTAGTAATGCATAAAGCTAATGCTTGCATTATTTTTTCTAATACCTCCTACTAAACGACCCCTAAAGGTGTATTCAAGATTTTAGCTTCAATATATCAGTAACTTTTCCAGTTCTTCACTATTATTAAAGTGTTTTGCAATTTAGGCTTATTTCATTATTTTTAGCTCTCTATGCTTTCCATATGATTTGTAGCATTTAAGCTTTAACAAAGGAAAATGGTAACTATTCCATTTCTATTGTTTTTGGTGGGAAGGGGTGAGTAGTAACTGGTGAAAAGGGTGATAAGAGTGAGTGAACAAAAGCGACCTTGAGAAACCAGAGCAGGAGGAGGATTTCTTAATAAGAAGAATTGTTTTTTCAGGTGCAGCAAATCAAGTAAATATTGCACATTGTTTTCAGATAAAAGATAATTGAGTCCTTAGAACCCTGCATATAGGACACAAGTTCTCTCTCTCGCTGCGTGTGTGCGTGTATGTGTGTATTTATATGTGTGCACATACATTTTCCTTTTTCACTTCAAGTTTTACAAGGAACTGCAACAACAACAATATAATTCCATATGTGTGATCTGGAGACGGCAGTGTCTATGCATCCTTACCCCTACCGTGGGAAGGTACTGCATTGAATTGAATTTTATTGACATTAATTTGTGCGATTGCTTTTCTTCCCCACTTAGTTTTCCTTCTGTAATTAGCTTGTACAAATTTGTTGTTGAACGTGTTGACATCTGAAGGGACTAAATAACCTTTCATTTGCAGGAAAACAGCTTTAATGCTAGCATTATGTAAACTCCTCAGGGACAAATACAGTCTTGCAGCAGTACGTACCGCCAAATGATTTTTGTTTTGCTTTTTCCATAATTCATATTTACTTCATGAATGAGTGTTAGTATGCATAAACATTTATAATTTGAGGATTCCCTTTTTTCGTTTGAAGTATGAAGCTAAAGTTTGATCAATGGCCTTCATATCTTTCTCTACTTCATCATTAGAAATTCTAGATGAAGATGCAATTATGTGCAGTATGCCTTTTTAATTGAGTCATTCAAGTGGCATAACGGTATTCTTTATGTCATGTTTTATTTCTTTCTTCATTAAGAACTACTCCCAACACATCACAGATTGACATCCATAGAGACTTCGGACCAAATTTCGGGACTTTACTAGGCATTTCTCAGTTTGAGAGGAAATAAGATAATGTGCAAGCATGTGTTTGGTGTTCAGAAACTGCTATGCTCTTTCGTCACTTTCCGAATGATGAGTTACTTAAGTTTTGATATATTGCTCCACTATGAACTTTGTTTATCTACACCATAAGTAATGCAGTATATAGTGCAAGTCCATTTTCATGAAATCTTAGCTTTTCTATTTTAAGATATAGAATGAATTTGGTCTTTTGTTAAGATGCATTTCTTGTAGGTAACAAATGATATATTCACAAAAGAAGATGGAGAGTTCTTAATAAAACATGGAGCACTGCCGGAGGAAAGGATTCGAGCTGTGGAAACAGGAGGATGTCCCCATGCTGCTATCAGGGAAGATATAAGCATTAATCTCGGACCTCTTGAGGAGCTTTCTAACTTGTACAAAACAGATATACTACTTTGTGAATCTGGTGGAGGTAATTGGTCATAGAAACTGTTTGCGCACACAAACTAATAAGGATATTTGAGTTGATATTTTCAGTAAAATGATGGTCCTCTGGCTGTCACTTCTTTACTTGGTTTGATAAGAAGATAGGATTACCACTATGATCAGATATAACCTGTTTAAGTGTAGTTTTCCCATCTTTTCACCAAATTTCCTTAAATGCAGACAACCTAGCTGCCAACTTCAGTAGGGAACTTGCCGACTACATAATCTACATAATAGATGTATCAGGTGGTGATAAAATTCCTCGAAAAGGAGGTCCTGGAATTACCCAAGCAGATCTCCTTGTATGTTTCTTATTTTGCACATTTGACTTGTTAAATTTATCAATTGTAAACTTCTGCATACACATGGTCAAATTATTATATTATTGTTGGTTCTTAAACTGTAGGTGATAAATAAAACCGATTTGGCACCAGCTGTGGGAGCAGATTTGTCTGTCATGGAGCGGGATGCACTTCGGATGCGGGACGGTGGTCCTTTTGTTTTTGCTCAGGTTTATTAACTTTCTCGTCCCTATTCATTTTTTGGGTATATTTATTAGTAACACTCCCAATCAAATCGCGGCCATTCATACTGTGTAGAAATTTGGTAGAATATTGTGCAAATGTGCTATAGTGCGATTAGGAAAAGTGCTACAGCAGAGTACAGGATTGTAGGAATGCTTCGACTAGCCTTGTGCTAATATATCCTGCACCACATTCCTTGGACTAGACTTGTGCTATTATATCCTGCACCAGGGTGAGTGCCAATGTGCCATCCTATTGACACTAATGTATGTTGGCTGGTTCATTGATCCTGACCTACACGACAGGAAGATGTTCCAGGGTCCCTCCCACCCCCAGCCCGGGAGAAATTGATTCTCACCTATTGTAATTTTAACGTTCGTTATCTGATGACACTAATGCTTTTCCTTTTGTTTTGTTTTTGTTTTTCTCCCTTTCTCGATCTTACGCCGAGGGTCGATTGGAAACGGCTTCTCTGTCCTATCGGGTAGGGGTAATGCTTGCGTACATATTATCCTCCGCAGACCCTACCCTGCGGGACTATACTGGATAGCTGTTGTTGTTGTTGTTGTTGTTATCTGATGACACTGTCTGGCATATGCCTATTGCAATATGAATGTGTTGATTCAACTGCAGGTGAAGCATGGGGTTGGTGTAGACGACATAGTGAACTACATTTTACAAGCTTGGGAAGTTGCAACAGGCAATAATAAGAAGCACTGAAATGTCAGCGAAATTTTATACTTGAACAATTTTGTGTCTTTTGGCTTCTCCTAAGTCCTATGCCCATCTGATGTTCAAAAAGTTATCCTCTAAATAATGTGCTTTTACATAGTTTATGTACCAAAAGTATGTAACTTACAATTTTCTCATATTAATTTTTGTTCGTTTGGTAATATTTATTTTTTAAATATGCTCGATATTACTTGTTTCATAGTGTTCTGCAGTTCTTTTTTGGCTGACAATAAAAACCACAATTTACAATTATGGCACGCTTATCCTCTATCACTATTTAACTGGAAGTGTATGCAAAAGGATGTTAGGATTTTTAATTGAGGCTTTTATGATTGATTTAGAATATTTTCGACTTAAAGGCATTCCAAGATCTTAGATCTGTAGCATTTATTTATTTTTTTTAGTAAAAAGGTTAGGAGCGCCTCAATAATTTTGGTGGCTTAAAGCCAAATTTAAAGGCCTTAAATTTTGGAAAAACTAGTAATATTTATTTTATATAAATTCTGTTTTTAATATTTTAATATGTAAAGTTATAAATAATTTTTTAAACGTTAAGGTTTTCTATTGAGAAAATGTAAAGAGAGAAAACAATAATGTACATGTCAAAGGTATTCCCCATTTTATTCACACAAAGGATTTGGGAAAAGAATAAGGAAAAATAGTTGTAAGGTTCTCATTTCTAAGAAAGTCCCTATAAAATGTTGTACTATTTCAAAACAGAGGTTCCAAAACTTCCCCACTCCTCAATCCTAACCCAAAAAAGAAGACAGCGAAGAGGAACAAGTAGAACGATCAAAACCCAAATACATACATCAATCAAACGCCAAAAGTGTGTGTGTGTGTGTGTGAATTTGTGCATACATAATCAATGGGGGAAGAAGGAGAGAATAACAAGGAGAAGAAGAGGGTGGTTGTGGAGTCGCTGGGATGGCTAACGGAATCCACAATCATGCCCAAAAAGCACCGACCAATCGAGGGGGTGGGTGCTTCTTCCATCCTTGAGCTTAAAGCCCAGTTATACAAATCTCAAGAAGAGTCCAAACGCCTTTCCAAAGAGACCGTCCACCCTTCCGCTGCTGACCCAAATTATTCGCATCTGGAGATTCACCGCGCCAAGAAGAAAATCACCTCCAAGGATTCTTTTTCCTCCAAGAATCATGGTGTTGATGCCCGAGAGGCCAAGTATACTTTCTCCTTCCCTTTCCCTATTTTGTTAATTAATTAAGTACTATGCTTGTTTTCAATTTTTATGCTCATAATTAAGCTGGTTGGAATCTATTTTGGTCAAATAAGAATGTATTAATAATAAGTTGATACTATCAGAGAGTGGAAATTGACATCCTCTAGCAATCTGCCTTGAGCTTGTTAGCCCAAAATATTCAGTGATAATTGAGATTGGAACTGGTTTTAGGTCTCCTGCATATTGCACTTGTATATGTGATAAGCTTCAGGGTTTTGATAGTAGAGACTGGAATTGGGAAGTACTGCCATTAGTAAGTGATATGGAACTTTATGGGTTGATGCATTTGTGGGGTTTGGAAATTAGGGCCAACTTTATATTTTGTTCTGGTTGAGTGAAACATGAGTTGAAACTGGATTCTATCTTATTTTGGTCTAGTTTGCTGACATGCAGATGTGTAGCCTTTTGATATTCATATTTTTTTGAGGCATAACTGTTAAGCCGTGGATGGACCGATGGAGGACAGCTCTGGCAGCAGATATGGTGCCTTATCAGGCCTGTCGCCCAGAAAACGTCCAAGGCTATTTTCTGAAATGCTAGAGTAATAGGTCATTCGTGCTCCAGATTTATATGGGTACTGGGAATTTTGAAGAATCGAATCATGTTTGTTTGTGTCAGCACTCTCTCCTGAGCAAATTGTTTGGTGGAGACTGTTTAATTAAATTAGAGAAGAAACAACCTTGCAGGGAGAAGTTGTTTTTAATAGAGAAGAAGCAACCTTCAGGGTTTTTAGGCATATGCATGACTTGCTATGAGATGTTAATATTTGTGTGATGGTGTATAAAGCTTAATTCATGTCTATTTTTTCTTCATTGAAGGGACAAGCTTGAGATGAAAGCGATCAAAGATGGATCAGTAAGCTATGCTGCCTTAGAACGAAAGGCTAAGTTGTATGATAAGCTGGTGAGGGGTGAGCTTTCTGACGGGGAGGATGAAGAGAAGTACTGTGTTGATTTCTTTCGGAAAGGCCAGGAGCAGGAAGACCCTGAGCTTCCTCAACGGCACAATACTTCTAACCCAGAAACAAGAGATGAAGATGGAGATGATGATACCTCCCTACTCTCAGACACAAAAGCTGCAGGACTTGGCCGCCAAGCTGGCACATTTGACAGAAGTGAACATAAGCGTTTTGTAATGTATGTATTGCTAATTATACACTTTATATTAAGCTTATATATTTGTGTGCTTAGTTAGCTAGAGAAAACTTATTCCTATCTTTTACACTGTTTAAAATGTTTGCGACACTTTGCAGTCACTGATAAACCTGTCTAATTCATTATCATCCCAAGGTTAACTTTGTGCACGGCGTAATTTACTGCAAGCATTTTCTGCTAAATAGTATTTAATAGCTTCTGGAAAATAATGCGTCTACAATTCTAATTGAAGGATTACAAACCTATCAATTATCAGGATGGTACAGTCATGTGCTCATGTGCTCAAACACAGAGGGAAACCAGATCCCGTAAGTAAACATACAAAAGAGAAATTGTTACAGCCCAACCCGCTAGTGATATTGTCCGCTCTGGACCTAGGCCCTCACGGGTTTAAAACGCGTCACTAGGATCTAAGGCTAGTTAATTTATATACCTAACATCCCTCTTGTGTTTTGCTGATGTGGGACTCTGTCTAATAATCTGGGGTGTTATAGAAACACTTAACAGTATTCATCAAAATAAAATAAAATACAATACACTGAATTTTGATGATAATGGGTTTAGGTGCTATAAATCCTAGGTATTTAAGCTTGTTCCTGATAGTCAGCCTAAAGGAAGCTCTCCTCCTTCCTCTCTAAATAAAAAGAAGCTAGAATCTTTCTATTGATAGAGCTTTCACGTCTGCGCATAGAATCCTTTTTTGCCCTTCCATTTTGTTCTTACGGTTTCACCTCCCTTTTCTCGGATAGGTTGCTTGAGAACTTACGTTGCATGTGGGCAAAGAATTTGATCCCTCAAGTAGAGAAGTACAGAAATTAGTGTAATTTTTGCTGAGAAGTCTCCACTTATTGCTTTTTCAGTATCTTTTCTCTGCACTATTCACTTTGTTCACAACATATTTCTGCTTACATTTGCGTTGCATGTTGCTGTTCTCAGGGAAGTTCATAAAGAAGCTAGTCAAGCAAGGGAAAAAGCATCAGAACTCAAGCTCCGTAGGCAAGAACAAGTTGCAGCACGTCGAGAAAAACTAAAGCAGGCTTATCTCCGCAAGCAGCTTGAGAAGTTGAAGGCTACCAAGACAGATCAGACATAGACCAGAGTAGGTAAACTTCTAAGTTCCATAATTGACTATAATGCTCCTCAGCTTAAGCATCTGAAATATTGTGAAATTGTCACCAGCTTCCTATAAAACTTCATGTTTATTGGTGACACCAATTTTATTTGGAAGAGCATCTTCTTCTTTTACCTTATGAAGTATTTTGTTTACACCAAAATTTCACCGGAATTATTGAAGTCTCCAAATAAAACCAGCAGATTATTGGTTTCTCACTGACTGACATCATGAAGTATGGGTGTTTTGGGCCTTGATAGCTGCATTTTTTTTTTACCTCTACAATTGGAAGTGAACTGGTATGAAGTCGTATTGGGGAATAATTGATTTCCCGGTTACTGAAATGTTTGTGTTTGTTAATGAGTCTTACATGTCTTTGAACTTATTTGGCGGTGTGTTCTTTTAATTTCTTTTTCTATTACATAGGGGTTTAGGAAAGGGAAAAGGGGAAGGGGATGGTGGCAATCAAACTCACACCTATTTTGTGGAAGATTCTTGGTAATACCACTAGACAGCTTTGTTGGTTTTGACAGTGTATTGGATTCCACATTGTTGGAATAGTTGTTAAATTTCTTTTGAGGCATGTTTAGGAATAAGTTTTCTAAGATCACTGAAGAAATTTTTGCTATGATTGCCATTTTGAATTGTTCATGTAATCTGACATTGAGGATTTTTTGGTGGAGTACTAAGGTATTGTGGATTCTAGTTTATTCAAAAGCTGTAGAAAGCAGTAGAAAGTTAAATTGTTTGAACTCAAATATTGTTCAAATCTACTCGAAATCACTTCAAATTAAAAGTTTGAACTCCTTATGATATTTTCAATCAATTAGAACAACACCCAATCCAAATAACTAACAAACTCAAAAAATCTAATTTTCTAAAGCAAAGCTTTGAATAGCCTTCAATGGTGAATTTCTACTCTTCAATTTTCTTACATTGCAACCAGATGACAGATGCAATAATAGCAGATGGCCCCTTGAAGCATATGTAGAAGGAGTGAGAAGAAAAGAGAGTGAATGCAGTGTTTGTGAAAACACAAATTTAACTCTATAAATTTTGAATTTGTTAGTACTTTCAAAATATTTACAATATGGGTTAGATAAGGTAAAACTAAAAAATATATGCTGTTTTTTGTTATGGTGTGACGTAAGTGTATTTTCTTATAGTTTTTTCATTGTTTGATTGGTTATCCGTGCAACAACAAATAGCCATAATTTTTTTGGATCTGACATTTGGACATCTTCGATTTTGCTGACAGGTATTTTTGAAGCGGAAGTTTGAATCACCATTCCATTTGAACGAGCTTGAGGTTGGTGAATCCAAGAAGCAGCTTCGGCGACTTAAGCGGGGGGGTGCATCTAGCATCTTGAAGTCAACTTTCTTTCAAGTGGTTGAGCTCAATTATGATGGAGAATGCTCCAATATAGAACTTATATCTGAGGATTTCTCTGATTTGCTTGTATCTGTATCATAAACAAAGGATTCTTTGTAATCTTAGTGGAAAAAGATCTTGACGTCTCTTGTTTTTAAATGACAGAAAAAGAAAGAGAAATTTCTTTAACTGTATTATTACAGTATGGCGGCATCTGTTGCGGATATCAGTACATAGTGATGTGTTTACTGTTGATGAGCAAAACGATTGGACAGAATGAAAATGTCTGGCTCAAAAAGCGATTCTACTGGGGATCGAACCCAGAATCTCTGGTTTCGTAGACCAGCGCCTTATCCATTGGGCCATGGAATCTTTGATGCAACTGTAATATCCCTATTACTACTTAAAATTAAATAATTTTCTTTCTCCATTTTCCTCTCCTCTCCCTTTTACATAAAAGTAAAGGGTAGTTTCTCCCCCTGCTTTTATACCGATTGGCATGTCCTAAATCTAGCTATTGATTATTCGACCCTAACAATTTACATGGCATTCATCCTTACTTAATCCAAAAGTTTATGATATGCTAGCACCCTATTTGTTTTTCTTGTTTGCCACTTGTCATGGCAACAATGATCGATAGACTTCTAAAAATCTTTAGAATTTCTATCAGACTGTGAAGTTAATATCAGTCATACACCACATGGATCAAAATCTGACCATCGGATGGTTATAGTAAAGGGAATGGTAATAGGTCGACCAAGCCATGGTCGGCCCACGAAGCGTAATGGCGACGAGTATCTCGGCCACTATCGAGATAGAGCCATCAGAAGGCTTACACGGCAGAACATAATATTTGGGGCGAGTGAGGAAGAAGTGTAGTCATGAGAGAGCACGTTGGTTAAGAACCGTTGAGTAAAAGGAGAAATTGACAATATATATAAGGAAGGTAAAGTAGAAAAGAGGGAGGGGGAGGGATTTGGGAATAAAGAGAAGATACAAAAGACATGGAAGAGACCTCTAAAGAACAAAGGAAGAAGTCTAGATTTTGGGTAACAAACCTTTGTAATCTCCATTTTGAATCAATAAAGCTAGGTCTCATAGTTATCAACGAGATTCCTTCCTTATCTTCTTTGCTTTTACAAATACGGAATAATGTATCAAAGATGTAAGCCTATTATTTACATTTAATGTCTTTCAATCATTCTAAGATATGTTGTATAAACTCAGTCTCTTTGATTTTAGTACCCATTTTACTTAGATCTAAAGCCGATTATATTTGGCTAAAATTTACCCTCTATATTATCATAATTGGTTTAACTAAAAGGCTTAATATTTTTTAGTTAAACAATTTGGCGCCATCTAGGGGGATTTCTTAGCCAGATTCCTTAGTTTCTTTTAGATATAGAACCAGCCAAGTATTATTTCCAAGCAGTTAAACCTCACCATTACAGTGACTACGCCAACTTGGAATGAATGGTAGATAAGTTTTTGAAATAGCCGTATCAATCTAGTCAGATCCCTATACAAAATAAAAATTATGACCGATGTCTATACAAGATCTATGCTCCATCCGTAACGGTGGGTTTAACAAGAAGTATGCACGATTGAAGTAGAACCACGATCACCATGTTCTTGGCATGACCGCGATCCCATGTGATGTATTTACCCTGTATATCGACCGGTACTTCCACCCATTGGAAAGGGATGATAACCTACTGCATGACCCTTTGGAAGATCAGGCATATCCCGCATTAATTTTGTATCACACACGCTAGATGATCTATAAACAAAGCATGGCATGTTTCCCTTATTATTTATGCATATCGGACTGAGACTCGGGCTTGGTGTTCCAACGGGTGAGGTAAGCCCAACTCATGAGAAGTCTAGATGCAGTTAAATATCAAAGCTAAATGTGGCTACCAAATCAGAAACCACTATCCGAGTACTAGGCGGACCGATTAACCCTAAAATGTCGTCCCTTATTTCAGCGTCTTGCTAGGCCGAGGTAACAGATAATTTCATTTGGGTTTATCTTCACTCTTTTGTCGGTTCGAAACAGGAACGTGAACACTCGCATAGGTATGCAAGCAAGGGATCAACATCGTCGAAACACCCAAGGAAATGGTTTCATAGCACGTCATCTCGCAAGTAATGACCGAGAAAAACCTTCTAAGCCACAACATATCGCAAATAACACAAATAGCTCGGTACAGATCAACTATCGAAAAACAATCTCTAGTAAAAACCAAATCAAGTAAACTAGGCTCACCCATGAAACACGTGACATTCTCCAATAAAAGCAAAATTGAGCGAACTGGGTCTCACCCTGGAAATGCATAGTACTCTCCAGTAAAAGAAAAATTAAGCAAATCAGGGCTTGCTAATGCA
The DNA here is from genome assembly GCA_032618575.1 of Nicotiana noctiflora. Taxonomy (NCBI): domain Eukaryota; kingdom Viridiplantae; phylum Streptophyta; class Magnoliopsida; order Solanales; family Solanaceae; genus Nicotiana; species Nicotiana noctiflora. Next base: position 79,736 of record JASVEL010009402.1, read on the forward strand.
TGCATAAAAAACACGCCAGCGAGTAATGTTCCCCAATGGAAGTAACGCAACGGGTCATAATTTTGACCTTGCTCGAAATAACACCTCTACGACCATCGACCATCTCTAAAAGAGAAATTCGACCTAGTTCGAATTCACAACGGGTTATAATTTTTACCTTGCTCGAAAT
>JASVEL010009403.1:0-40989 GCA_032618575.1 Nicotiana noctiflora
ATATTAGAAATGTGATGGTTTATGTGACGACCCAATGGGGTCATCACTTGTTTTATTAATCATTTCGAGCTTCTGAGGCCTTGAAAACCTCATTCTATGTTGCCTCGATTTACGTGCATGATCCGAGCATGTAGCCGGAAAGATTTTTGTGATAGAAAATATGAATTCTATGAGAAATTTGGATAAAAATGATATTAATATTGATATGGTTGACTTCGGTCAACATTTTTGGTAAACGGATCCGGACCCGAGATTTGATGGTCCCGAGAGGTCCGTAGGAAAATATGGGACTTGGACATGCGTCCGAAGTCGAATTCTGAGGCCTAGAGCCCAAGTTATGAATTTTTATGTGAAATTGTTTTTGATACAATTATTAAAGGAAATAAATTAATTGACCTTGGTATCGGGCTCGTATTTTGGTTCCGACGCCCGGTACAAGTCTTAAATATTATATATGTGATTTCTGTAAAGTTTGGTGACATTTGGATGTCGTTTGAGATGTTTTGGACCTCGAGTCCCAAGTTTGAAAGTTTTGAAAACTAAAGGCATGAAAATCATGCATTTGAGGCTTGATTTGATGAAAACGAGGTGATATTGGCGATGTGATCGCACGAACAAGTTCATAATGTGTTTTTGAGGTTATGTGCATATTTGGTTTGGATCCCCGAGGGCTCGGGTGAACTTTGGATAGGCCACGAGGTCAATTTTTCATGTTAGAAGTTGCTGTCTGCAACTGGAACAATAGTTCGCAAATGCGAACTCCCCACTATTCTGCAGAGTTCGCAAATGCGAACATTGGTTCGCAAATGCGAACTCCCCCCTATTGTGCCTGTGTTCGCAAATGCGAACAGTAGTTCGCAAATGCGAACTTGACCCTACTGTGCCTGTGTTCGCAAATGCGAGATATAGTTCGCAAATGCGAACCGGCCACTATTCTGCCTGGGTTCGCAAATGCGAACAATAGTTCGCAAATGCGAACCTCCCCATATTTAGCCTTTGTTCGCAATTGCGAACAATAGTTCGCAAATGCGAACTTCCCAGTTTTGCCTTGTCTTCGCAAATGCGAAGAAATGTTCGCAAATGCGAACTTCCCACCCTTAGCTTATTTTTCAAACTCCGGAAATTGGTCGGGGTTCGCAATTGCGAACCCATGTTCGCAAATGCGAACACAGAGACCTGAAAAACACGGATTTCAGTCATTTCTTCACATTTTTACAAAACCAAAACACCCATTTGCGATTCATCAAGGATTTCTTCTTCATCAAATCGATTGTAAGTCACTTTTTACTTAATTCTTTCAATTCCTAACATCATTAAACATGTTTTTCATTAGAAATCAAATGTTTTCATGGTAAAATTCTTGTTTTTGTTAGAAAATAGGGTTTTTCATAAATTGGGGAATTGGACCTCGAATTGAGGTCCGATTTTGAAACAAATTATATACATGAACTCGTGGGGGATGGGTAACCGGATTTTGGTCCTAACCCCGAATTCCGACCATGTGGGCCCGGGGTTGAAATTCACTATTCCGTGGCAGAATGTTGTAAAAGTGGTATTTGGTCTTAAGAATTAGTTTGTTGAGTAGTATTGATGATATTAAATCAATTGTGTATAGATACGATTGGATTGGAGTCAAATTCGAAAGGAAAGGGCATTGCTACGGATTAAATCATTCGTAAACTTTCGAGGTAAGTGTTTGTTCTATCCTAGCTTGAGGGAATAGGATTATGTGTTATGTGTTATGTGATCGAGTGCGGTGTATGGGCTGTGGTGACGAGCATCCATACACTGGCGTCTAGTATGACCGTGAGTCGTTGGAAAATAATTATTTTGAGATATATTGCAGATGAATTGTTATTGTTCTCCCTTGTTGGGACTTGTTGTGAAGATAATTATTGATTGCCCTTGATGGGACGATTTATGAATTGTTGTTTCTTTCTCTGCCCTTAACTGTGATTGTTATTTGGGCGAGGAAGAGTGATAATGCACGAAGGGTGATGCCGTGCCATGTTTATTTATTTATGCACGAAGGTTAATGCCGTGCCATGTTTATTTATTGATTATGCACGAAGGATCATGCCGTGCCTGTTATTGAACCATGTACGAAGGATCATACCGTACTATGGATGTGAGGATGAGAGTAAAAGCACGAAGGGTGATGCGTGTACTTTATTTGTTTATTTGGTGAGGATGAGAGTAAAAGCACGAAGGGTGATGCCGTGCAATTATTTGCTATTCCTTGACTTGATATTACTTGTTTTTCCATTATATTTTATTTGGGTGATGCCGTACAATTGTTTGCCATTTCTTGACTTGATATTACTTGTGTTTCCATTATACCTTGTTTTCCTTGTGAACTTATTTGATTGTTATTTGGGTGAGGAAGAGTGATAATGCACGAAGGGTGATGCCGTGCCATGTTTATTTATTTATTTATGCATGAAAGGATCATGCCGTGCCCTATTATTGAACCATGTACGAAGGATCATGCCGTACCATGGATGTGAGGATGAGAGTAAAAGCACGAAGGGTGATGCCGTGTACTTTATTTGCTTATTTGATGAGGATGAGAGTAAAAGCACGAAGGGTGATGCCGTGCAACTATCTGCTATTTCTTCAATTGATATTACTTGTGTTTACATTACACTTTGTTTTTCCTTGTGAAATTATTAACCGTGGTTAATTGTTGAATTCTTTAAGATATTCCTTATTGTGTTAATACTTGATTATTTCTTGTTATTTTGTGGTACACATATATATATTGTATTGCACAGGTTTATGTGGGTGTCTGGTCCCTAGGCTTGTCACTACTTCGCCGGGATAGGCCAGGCACTTACCAACACATGGGGTCGGTTGTGCTGATGCTACACTTCTGTGCGTTTTTGCACAGGTCCAGGTTACGATCAGGAGCAGCAGCAGCGAGTAAATAGATTGCGTGGGAGTTGATCACATTTGAGACCGAGGTAGCTTGCGGACGTCCGCAGGCCCGGCGTCTCTTTCTTTATTTATGTTAATAGCTGTAGTCTCATTGTTCCGAGACAAACAGAATTATGTTATATTTCCTTCACACTTTTATGTGTAGTATTCCATAGTAGTTTGTGAGTTGGTGACTCCAAGTCTTGGGTAGAGGATTTCGGTATGATTTTACCTTGTGATTTGTTATTTCCATTTCGATAAAGTATTCCGCATTTATTTAATTAAAATTGTGTTAAAAACAGGATAGTATGAATACGGTGGCTTGCCTAGCTACCACGAGTAGGCGCCATCACGATCCCGATATTGGGGGAAAAATCCGGGTCGTGACAAGTTGGTATCAGAGCTCTAGGTTACATAGGTCTCACCACTCACGAACAAGCTAAGTAGAGTTTGAGAGGTAGGTACGGAGACGTCTGTACTTGTCCTCCAGAGTCTATTGAGTTAGGAAAGAGTCTCTCATTTGTTCTTTCTTGTCGTGCGACTTGTTCCTCAATTACTGATTGAATTTCTATTCTGTCCTTTCGCGGATGGTGAGGACACGCGCTTCTTCGTCCGCTGACCAGCAGCCCGAGCCCCAGTCAGCTCCCGTGAGGGGCAGGGGCCGAGGCGGTATGAGAGGCCATGGTAGGGGTAGATCTCAGCCCCTAGCAGCTACTTGAGAGGTGGAGCCTCATATTGAGATTGACGAGGAGGTTCCGATTCCAACAGCTCCAGTGGGCCCAGCTCAGGTCCCAGGAGAGGCTTTGATTACCCCGGATCTCCGGGATGCTTTGGTCGGAATAGCGGGATTTATGGATAGCATTGCCAGAGCGGGTCTATTATCAGTTGCCCCACCTACTTCTCAGGCTGGAGGAGGGACCCAGACTCCTATTGCTCATACTCCGGAGCCAGTAGCTCCTCAGCCTCAGAGGCACCAGTAATTCAGCCAGCTGTGGCCACTCAGTCAGGTACCACAGCTCATGCCGGCGATGGAGCGGCCATGACTTCTGATTCGTTATGGAGGCTTGATCGGTTCTCCAAGCTATTTACCACTACATTCAGTGGAGCCGCATCAGAGGATCCTCAGGACTTTTTATTCAGTTGCCATGAGATTCTCAAGACTATGGGGATCGTGGAGACAAACGGAGTTGATTTATGTACCTTCAGACTTGCAGGATCCGCCAAGACTTGGTGGAGAGATTATTGCCTGACTCGACCAGCAGGGTCCCCAGCTCTATCATGGGACCAGTTTGCGGAACTATTTATGGAGAAGTTTCTCCCTGCTACTCAGCGGGATTTACTTCGGAGGCAGCTTGAGCGCCTCCATCGGGGCACTATGACGATCACACAGTATAAGACGAGATTTATTGACTCGGCTCGTCATGCAGTGGCGATACTCCCCACGGAGCGGGAGAGGGTTCGCGATTTATAGATGGGCTTAATCGGCCGATTAGACTCCGGATGGCTATGGGCGTGGGGGGTGACATATCATTTCAGGAGGCAGCCAATGCAGCACGCAGAGTTGAGATGGCTCTTGCTAGGGGAGGCGGTTATTCTTCAGATAAGAGGCCTCGTCATTCAGGTAGGTTTGGTGGTTCTTCCTCTGGTGGCAGAGAATCCTTTGATAGAGGCCAGTCCTCCAGGCCTTTTCATTCCGCCCTTCAGGCTTCACAGGGTGGACCAGATGATCGCAGTTCTCGGGGGCATCATTCAGACCAGCTTCCTATTAATGCTCAGCCTCTTCAGAGTGTTCGTGGAGGCCATTCAGGTCGTCAGGGCCAGCAGCCCTATCAGTCTAAGAGTCGCTACGGTTGTGGTGACCCAGGTCATTTTATCAGGAATTGCCCTATAGCAGCGGGCAACTCTCAGCAGCGAGGTCCTCGTCCTATGATTCAGGCCCCAGCTGACCCTCAGCCTGCCCATCCAGCCAGAGGCGGGGGTAGAGATTATAGAGGTATCGCTCGTATCCGCTCACTTATCTTTGCACGAAAACTCTTCATGTTTACGCGCAAAGAGGGGCAGCTGTGAGCACGTGATTTTTGCCCTACATGAGAATCACTCCGAGAAAATTCAAAAATAAAATAGTTTTATGTTGAGCATGATTTTTGTGATTTTTGTGTTATTTTTATCTTACATTTTGCATGTTTGTGTGTGCGTGTTTATTTATTTAAATTAGTAAAATACAAAATATATACATCATGTTTTGCATTTTTTAGTGTTTAATATCAAAATTATACGGTTTACATTTAAGTGATATGTAATTATGTGGGATGATTGTAGTAAAAATTAATTGTGTTATGAGTTAGTATATATATATATATATATATATATATATATATATATATATATATATATATATATATATATATATATATATATATATATATATATATATATATATATATATATACATATATATACACACATATGTACATGATACACCATGGAATGTAGTATGGAAATCGGAATTGGGCCATAGCAAAACCAGGCCCAATGTAATTCAATACACCACCCAATTCCCTACCCGGCCAGCCCAACACCTCAGCCCAACCCGACCCGGTCCGAAATAATCAAACCCCCCTCTTTTCAATACACCATCATTTTCATCACACCCAAATGACCATTTCCCTCCCTCCGTTCACCGTCCAGTCGTCGCTGACCACCTTGGGCCGCCGCTGCTCACCATCCGACGAGCACCAAACCTCCACCACACACAGCCGTCTCTTTTAGAGTAACGGCCGCCAGAACTCCACCAAGAAACCGTGAACTTCGTCGTCGCCTCCCCTCCAGACGACCACTCTTCTTTCTCCAGCCCGTCACCAGAAAAAACAGGCGAGAACCAGCTACGCCAGTGAACTTGCGGCAACAGCGGCAGCTCCGACCAAACAGACCACGTCGGTCAACCTTAGTCGCCGCCAGACCACTCGGCAACCACCACCACCAACGACCAAATGACCTCCAACATCACCTCCGCGAACAAACTCCAAACAACCAGTTTCAGCTTCATCGAACCAGCCAGCTTCGCCATTGTGTTCGTCGTCGTCGTCGGTCATCACCTTCCGTTGTTCGCTGCTCGTCATTTGTTTAAAAACGATCGCTTACCAGACAGATTTTGTTTCCGTACGAGTTCGTCGTTGTTCCAATCCGGTTAGTTGGTTTAAGTTTTACTTATGTCCTTATTTTGTTTGATATTCTTGGATCCGAAATCAGTACATATGCTTGATTTGTTTGTTTGGTTTTCTCCTGTTTTGCTCGTTATTACAGAATTAAGGAGTCGTATTGTTTATATGATAGTCCGAAAATCAGTAACGATTTTCTCGCAATTTTCATAAGTGTTTCGGCATGTTCGTGTCAGCTTTAAGTTGTTAGATTCTTATTAGACTTTCTTCATGTGTTCCTGTGTAGGTTTAATCAAGAAGTGTGTTGGTTTAATCACTGAATCCTCCGTCTTGTTTCTGAATCATTGAGTCTTTCATCTTGCTTGTGATCCTGTTTGATCTAATCTAAGTTCAAATGTTTGAGTTCAGTTATTTGAATCTAATTGTTGTTCTTTTAAGTTTGGAGTCCATGATGAGCTTGACCATGGTTTAGTTTCAGTTTTGGTGTTCTTATTATTAATTAAAAGCTGGTTTAACGTGATCAATTGATTGAGTTTGATTAAGGGAATTGGTTATAGCTAATGGGTAGTAATCACAAGGCATCAAGAGGTATTTTTGGAATTGGAAAACTTGCAAAATTATTTAAATTGAGTGTTCTGTCTACTAAGCACCAATAATGTTAAAGTAAGAATTTGTTTAATAAAAGTGGGGAACAAGACATAATGGTATTAAAAGTAGTGATTAAAATACACCTACCCATGCTTTGAATTAAAAATCAATTAGAGAAAGGGTAGTGGGGGACAAACGAATTAAAAATGGAACAAGACATAGTGGCTTTGGAAGATGTTAAAAGAAGTAATTAAATATGTTGCCCATAACTTTTGAATTAATTAAGGAAAAGACAAGTGTTAGTGGGGAACAAAACAAGTAAGCATGGGGAACCATTTTAACTTGAATCAAGAAGTCATTTAAGGGGAGGGGTCTGTTTTTAGCTATAAGTATAGCATGAATCTGAAACAGTAAGGACAGAGAAAGGGATACACATACGGACAGTAGGGGATTCGAAAAACATAGATAGAAATATTCCTACACACACACATACACACTGTGTATACTGTTGCATAGTGGTCGGGTTGGCTGTTGTTCTCGGGTTGTTGTTGTTGCTGTGCTACTGAGTTTGACTGTGGCGTATCTGCTGAGTGTTGGTTTAGATTATTGGTTTTGGGTCTGTTTTTGTTGTTTGCTTCGTTGGCTGAGCTGTGGACTGCCACTGCCTGGGTTGTTGAGTGTTTGTTTGTTTGTTGCTGTTGGTTATCGTTGTTGGTCTGTTGTCATTTGGCTTCATCGACTTAACTGATCTCCATTCTCTTGCTGTGTTGAATTCCAGGTATTTCACTACTGCCTGAAGCTGTAAACGTGAATTGAAGAAACAAAGTTTAGCTTATTGATTAGTTAAATACATGTATATTCATTAAAGAGAACTTGAGCATGTAATAGACTATATGGATTGCAATTATGTGAGCTTTATATTTCCATAGGCTATCATAGTAGAAGTGGTCTACTGGAAAGGTACTATGTAAGGGGTATACGGATCAGTGAATACATGTTAAAAAGAAAAATTTTCCTTTATGTTAAGTGGTGTTAATTTGATCAAGTTAAGAGCGCATGATAACCAACAATTAGTGTGAAAGTAAATAGAGTCATGATGATGGTAACTTGATCGAGGGTGATGAATTAGTAGTATCGTGTTCAATGTTCAATTAGTTAATTAAGTATGTAAATCTCGTTCTATCAATAGTCGCTTAAAAAGGGGAATCTGGACAATTGATATATCACTTCGTTGCTATTAGATTATCAATACACTTTAGTTCATGTATATCTACTATGATCTAGATCATTCACACAAAAACGGATTATCAGTTAGATTGGGTTAAAATCTGAAGCAGGTTCAATATTCTTTTCTTAAATAAAACAAATTTTTTGGGTAACTAATTAGCTTAACTAGTTTGAATACAAATTGGAATATTTTAAGAGCATAGTAAAAAGGGAATTGCCTTCTGGCGTTTAATTTTGAGTCAAGGCTCTATTGAATGGCCCAAATGATAAAAACAAAAAATATAAAACTAGCAGGTAATGATAAACAATTAACATTTTTCTTTGTTGTTAAAGACAAAACAAGTAGAGAATATAGTTCATCTTAGGATTGGCCTTAATAATAATGAGATGAGCCTCGCCAAACGCAAATACACAATCGCGGGGCCCTCTAATCAGTTGTTATAAGAAGCATAGACTTGGAAGGACCGTCTAGTGAATTTCACGGTCTTTTCCCAAAGTTAAATAGACGATAGACTCTTTAGGCCCGATTTGAAATAAAATTACTTTCCTGAATACGGGTGTGCATTTATGCGACCCAAATCTTACTCTCGGCGAAACTGAAATGCATTAGAATCGCAGGCGTACTGGTTACGGTGCGGCTCGAAATGTGTTTTCGTAACGTCGCAATTCTTCTAAAAATAAGAGCGGAGCATTAAAAGCACATAGTTAAAAATATATAAAAGAATCAGATAGAAACAAAAAAAATGGCAGTTGAGCGACCGTGCTAAAACCACGGAATCCGGGAGTGCCTAACACCTTCTCCGGGTTAACGGAATTCCTTATCCAGGTTTCTAGTTTCGCAGACTATATTACAGAGTCATAAATTTCCTCGGTTCGGGATTAAACCGGTGACTTGGGACACCATTATTCTCCCAAGTGGCGACTCTGAATTTAATAAATTGATCCCGTCTCGATTGTCCTTTAATTGGAAAAACTCCCTCGCGCCCTCGCCGGCGCGTAAAGAGGAGGTGTGACAGCTCTGGCGACTCTGCTGGGGATAATAACCTCTGAACTTCGGTTCAGGGTCTAAGAATTCGAGCTCGGTTAAATTGTTGTTTTGTCTATATCTGATTTTACTATATGTTTAATTAACGTGCTACATGTCTACCGCTTTGATACTAGTTGCACTGTATATACAAACTGTTATATGTTTACCGCTTTGATATTACGTGAACTGTATATAAAACTGTGCCGCAAACCCTTCACTTCTCACCCTCGGGGATGTGCTCACTGGTTGAGACTCCTTATTCTGTTAGTGTCATAACCCGAAATAATAAAGAGGCTCGGAAAGTTTCTAAGCCGGCTGGCCTTTTGGTTCCCGGAAAGGAGCTCCTTCCTCAACCCGAGTTGTCCGCTTGGGTACACAGTCTAGAACACATACCCAGGTTTTGAACTTAGAATAACGTGACTTCATGCCGGATCCCTAGTAGGAAACGCTTATTTGCATCACGTTACATTTGACTTAGGGGACTCAACACAGGGGTTGGGTCCGTCTAGGACAGGTGACCCAGTAATCAAAGACCGAGCATATTATATGTTGCATTTATGTATCATGTATTATTATGATGATTGGTTAAATTCCTGAAAAAAAAAATAGAATTTTGGAATAGAAAAATATCAAAAATATTGACGAAATGCCGTCGAAAAATTTGAAAATTTGAAAAATAGAAAGAGCAATTTTGTTGAAATAATTGGTCATAAAATAATCTGACCGAACTACGCAGGTTTGATTCTCGCCACTAGGTGGGATACGTAGGCAACCCTCATCGGGTTCAACCACCCCTTTAAAAAATAAAAAAAATATGTGTTTAATTTTGTCAATAAAATCAAAGTGATGCCGTTTTTGCAAATAGCCGAATGTTCCGAAAGGACGCCGGAAGGCTGTTTTTGCAAAAATAGCCATTTTGAATTTTTATAAATAATTTTTGGGCACAACCTTGAAATATTCCCTCGCGGAAATGTTGAAAGGTCGTAGCCGCAAAATCAAGTTTGGGTTACCACCCCTTTAAAAAATAAAAAAAAATATGTGTTTAATTTTGTCAATAAAATCAAAGTGATGCCGTTTTTGCAAATAGTCGAATGTTCCGAAAGGACGCCGGAAGGCTGTTTTTGCAAAAATAGCCATTTTGAATTTTTATAAATAATTTTTGGGCACAACCTTGAAATATTCTCTCGCGGAAATGTTGAAAGGTCGTAGCCGCAAAATCAAGTTTGGGTTACCACCCCTTTAAAAATAAAAAAAAAAAAAAATGTGTGTTTAATTTTGTCAATAAAATCAAAGTGATGCCATTTTTGCAAATAGCCGAATGTTCTGAAAGGACGCCGGAAGGTTGTTTTTGCAAAAATAGCCACTTTGAAACATTTTTAATAATTTGCGGGCACAGCCTTGAAATATTCCTTGTGGAAATGTTGCAAGGCCATAGCCGCAAAATCAAGTCCGGGTTCACACCCCTTTTGCAAAAATAACCAAAAAAATATCAAATTTTTGATTTTGTTATAAATAAGTCGGGTGATGCTATTCTTGCTCAAAATATGCCGAATGTCCCTCAAAAGACACGGAAGGCCGTTTTTGCAAAAATAGCCACTTGGAGTCATTTGTAAATAATTTTGGACACAACCTTGAAATATTCCCTCGCGGAAACGTTGAAAGGCTGTATCCGCAAAAATTAAGTTTGAGTCATCACTCAACTTTTCAAAAAATATCCATTTTAATATCAAATTTTTGATTTTGTTATAAATAAGTCGGGTGATGCTATTCTTGCTCAAAATATGCCGAATGTCCCTCAAAAGACACCGGAAGGCCGTTTTTGCAAAAATAGCCACTTGGAGTCATTTGTAAATAATTTTGGACACAACCTTGAAATATTCCCTCGCGGAAACGTTGAAAGGCTGTATCCGCAAAAATTAAGTTTGAGTCATCACTCAACTTTTCAAAAAATATCCATTTTATCAAATAAGCCATTACATGGCCGGAATTTTGCTGAAATAGCCATATTTTTGCATTTTTAACTTCCTCAGTCTTGTGTTGGCCTGTGTCGGTGCTGAACGATGCCCCATAGGCCCCGGGATAAAATTTTGAATTTGCATCTTCTTAAATAAAATTTTGCAAAAAGAGCCACTTTGTCTAAATAAGCCATTATATGGCCAATTTATGAAAAAATAGTTTTGTGTTGGTTTATGGCGATGCCGAACGATGCCCCATGAGCCACAAGATAAAAAAAAAAAAAAAAAAAAAAAAAAACGACATATGGTTTTGCTGAAATGGCCACATTTGGCATTTAAACTTTCTCAGTCTTGTGTTGGCCTGTGTCGGTGCTGAACGATGCCCCGTGAGCCTTAAGATGAAAAGTTTCGAATTTGTAGCCTCTTAAATAAAATTTTGCAAAAATAGCCGCTTTGTCAAATAAGCCATTACATGGCCAATTTTGTAAAAAATAGTCAATTGACGTTAGAAACTTCTCAGTCTTGTGTTGGTTATGGCGATGCCGAACGATGCCCCATGAGCCACAGGATGGAAAAAAAATTTTCAAGTTTATCTTTCTTAAATAAATTTTGCAAAAATAGTCATTTTGTCAAAAAAAGCCATTATGTGGCCAATTTTGTAGAAATAGTCATAAGTGACACCAAAAATATTCTTATTCTTGTAGAAATCTCCTACACAAGTTTGTAGTTGGAGTCGGCTTGTACAATTTTTATTCAAAAAAAAAAAATAATAATCAAATAAACATCTCTTTATTTCTTGCATTAATTTGCAAGAACTACGCTCGGTCTGATTCATGCGGGGTCATGATACGTAGGCAATCCACATAGGATTCGACCATTTCCATAACCAAAAAAAAAAAAAAAAAAAAAAAAAAAAAAAACTACAAAAGAAAAAAAAGAGGAAAAATGAAAAAAAAAACCACAAAAAGGGAAAAAGAAAAGAAAGATAGAAAAAAAGAAGAATGATCAATAAGCGGGATACCTTAATGCTGACATGCTGGCTTCGTTTTGTTGTGTCCATTTTCAGAAAGGTGGTTGGTTGTGGTTCTAAAATAACTCTTCCCTATAAGACAAAGTCGGAGGACAATGGCAGATAATCTCAAGACTGAGTGGGTTGATACCGATATCCGACAACAGCTGGTTGAACGGAACCACGGGTTAGTAGAAGAAGTCAAGATATTGAGACAACATGTGGCTGATATGTATCGGGCGTGGATGGATGGGAAAGCACCACCCCCGCCACCGCCTAGCTTCCTGGATTCTGTCCTTACCCGTCCACTGAACACGATGCCAGATGATCCCTCACACTCTCCATATGTACCCACCTATCACAATTTTTCCAGCCACTCGAGTAGCTCCATTACTCGCCCCCAGCTGTGTTTTCACAATGCTACTCCCGTCCCCAACGCCACTACTCTCCCCGGGACAACCAAAATCGTATTTCACCTGCCAGGTACTCAGCTCCACAAAATCCTACCAACCCCCACGAACATACCGGAAACCCCCTGGGTCAGGTTTCAAGCCAAATAAGGCGTTTAGGGAGGAGAGGTTGCTGAAGCGAGAAAAGGCTCTCACCCCTATCGGAGAATCCTATGCCAGTCTGTTTGAAAGGTTAAAACATGTTGGCCTGATTCTGCTGCTCCCCGGATATACTCTCGACCCACGTGCAAGAAGCTTCGATCCTACCGCACGATGTGCATACCATTCCAATGTCAGAGGGCACGATATTGAGAGTTGCCGTACCTTGAAAAAGGAAATAGAAAGAATGATTCAAAAAGGGTGGTTGATTGTGGTCAATGATGATGACATGGGACACACAAATCCCCTGGGGGGTGTACTGACTGGAGCTAAAAATGTTGAAGCAGATGGCAGCCTTGGCAATATTGATGCAGAGCTTAGTGGCTAAAATGTTGTGCTTGGTAATTGGGAAGATACTCTATCTTTTGGTCAGCTAGATGGAGCTTTGGTGGTTCGTTTTGTCGTCATTTTTGTTGTCCGAGTTATTTTCAGGGTTTTCTTGTGGTCAAACCCTTTTTGTCCTAGCAGTTTGCTTTGGTCTTGCCCAGTTTTGTTTCAGGGCTGTACTCTAGTTTGTTTCGCTTGTTTTGTCGTTGAATCATTTCGTCATTAGTTTAATGAAGCTTTCGGCCTTTTGTTACTTCCGGTCATTTTATTTGTTTAGTTCTTTTACCCTTTAGATTTGTCTTGTGCTCAAACGCCAAATCTAGTGACACGACATGCGCACACATAATTATGGCTTAATTCTAAAAGCAGTTGGAAGATGATCGGGTCATCTAAGGGAAACAAAAATAACTTGAGACTATTTGGATCCCGAGTCATCTGAAACCGGGGCAAGTAAAAAGAAACAGTCAAAGGCAAGCTGGCCAAAATTGACATGGGGTCGTTCATAATGAGAGTGTTGCCCAACAATGCTTTAAAGATATGATGAATATTAATTGTGTTGTTTACGCTTGGCATGTTTTGAAGATTGGAATGACGAAGGCATTTTTGTTCTGCTATCCAAACACTTTATCCATCGTCAACCCTTTGAGCCTGAATTTAAAGTCTTTCATACCCCTCCTTCGGAATTAGTTGCAAAGACTAGAAACACAAGTTTGAAAGGCAAAAGAAGAAAGGGATAAAGAAAAAGTAAAGAAAAAGAAAACAACAAAAAGAGATAAAGAAAAGAAAAAGAAAAATGATGAAAAAGAGAAACTTGAAAAAAAGGGAATTGGGAACTACGTTTGACTTGATTCCTTAAAGAGGATACGTAGGCGCTTCACAACTCGGTCATAGTGTAAATAAAGAAATAAAAAATCCCCAAGTAAGAAACCGGGTCAAAGAAAAATTATGTTGATTATAAATAAATTTAGGTCCGAAGGTTGTAAATTTTGAACCGAAAATTGATTTTGTTTTGAGCCTTCAATACCCTTTCTTTCTAGCCCTATCCAAATCCCACATTACGGTCCAAAGAAAGACCTTCCGATCAGTCTTCAAAAGATGCCGCGTCAGGCGAGGGATAGAGTCCTATCATAATATAACACGTTGATTCTCGGCAGAAAAGACGTTGATTCTCAGCAGAAAGGAAATACGAGAGAGTCTTGGCAGTGACACCCCAATCCCCGGCTAAAAGTGATACAAATGAGAGAGTCTTACCGGTGAAAACCTTCACAGGCACCATAAGACGACGAAAGCTGAGAGAAAATCAAAATGAGAGAGGCTTGAAAGTAAAAACCCTTCGGGCACTACAAGTCGAATAAAGGTGATAATCGGATGGAAATCACGAGACAGAAATCGTGAAAGGCAATTAACGACGGAGGATAGGCCATATGTGCATGTCATGACTAGTAGAGTTGGTGTTCGCGTTTGATAAGTTTTTATAGTTATTTCTTGCTAGAGAGTCATTTTTTCTTCCTTTGTCTTCTATTTTGTTTCTTTTTATCTTTCTCACTTTTATCAAAAATTCCCCATCAAGGTCTGTCTAGTCAGAACAAGTGAGAAATGACTTCAAAACTTGCCACCAACTTTCCAATTATTATGCAAAGCAAGGAAATGTCATTGACGGCAGAGAAGTAGGGTGCGAAGAAGATTATTAAACTGGGGCAGAAAATTTTCTTTTCAGTTTGAAAATTTTCTGGAAGTCAATACCCACTTAAGGAAGAAGGGAAGTCTTAAGGGAAATGGTCTTCGAACCAGTGTCATCCTCAACAGCTTTCAAGAAGAGTGAAACACCAATTTTGAGGAAATGAAAATCCACCAACAGTGTTATCTTCAGCAAGTTCCGAGGTGGTCGGACAACACAGAATGGTAAAGGAAGAAAGGAGATCCCACCTTCAACAAAATAACCCCCAGCAAGTTGAGAACGGGGAAGGGGTAAATGGAAAAACCCATCACCAGCAGGAATATCATCTCTAGCAAAAGAAATCATTCCCCAACAAGTTTTGGGAACCCCGAGCGAGGGAAAGGAGAAAAGGAAAAACCACCCCACAGGAGCGGCACAACCGCTCACAATGTTTTGAACTAACAAATTTTCTTTGATTTGAAACAGGGAAAGAAAGTGCTATTGATAGCAGAAAGTCATGCCACAAGGAAGAACACCAATACTGGGGCAGAAAATTTTCTGCCGTTGTTGAAAATTTTCTCGGAGAAACGAGGAAGGCAATTCAAGATGACATGTCAGGTTTGTCCACCTTCAAATAGGATGTTTCAGGTTTGTCCACCTTCGAACAGGACGTCTCAGGTTTGTTCACTTTCATACATGGATACAATGGGAGTATTCGCCCTCGAATAGAATACGATGGGAGTATTCGCCCTCGAATAGAATACGATGGGAGTATTCGCCCTCGAATAGAATACGATGGGAGTATTCGCCCTCGAATAGAATACGATGGGAGTATTCGCCCTCGAATAGAATACGATGGGAGTATTCGCCCTCGAATAGAATACGATGGGAGTATTCGCCTCGAATAGAATACGATGGGAGTATTCGCCCTCGAATAGAATACGATGGGAGTATTTGCCCTCGAATAGAATACGATGGGAGTATTCGCCCTCGAATAGAATACGATGGGAGTATTCGCCCTCGAATAGAATACGATGGGAGTATTCGCCCTCGAATAGAATACGATGGGAGTATTCGCCCTCGAATAGAATACGATGGGAGTATTCGCCCTCGAATAGAATACGATGGGAGTATTTGCCCTCGAATAGAATACGATGGGAGTATTCGCCCTCGAATAGAATACGATGGGAGTATCCGCCCTCAAATAGGATACGATGGGAGTATTCGCCTCGAATAGGATACGATGGGAGTATTCGCCCTCGAATAGGATACAATGGGAGTATTCGCCCTCGAATAGGATACAATGGGAGTATTCGCCCTCGAATAGGATACAATGGGAGTATTCGCCCTCAAATAGGATACAATGGGAGTATTCGCCCTCGAATAGAATACGATGGGACTATCCGCCCTCGAATAGGATATTTTACGTTTGTTTTGTTTTACATTGTCCTTTGCATATTTCATAAATTATTGCCAGAATGCATTTTTAATTCAAAAGTTGCTACTAAAAGCAGGCGCCTACCTGTATAACAAAAGGCAAGTCTTCAGTCTTTACATTGCAGGTCTTGAAACCAGTAACCCACCATAAAGCAGAGGGTTACAACAAGAGATCCCAGCGCAAATTCAAGCGCATGAGTCAAAGGAAATGAGGGAATGAAGGAAAATTTTCCCAGCATCATTATCCTCAGCAGGCAAGTAAACAGTTCTAAAGATATCCCTAGCAGTCAGGAGGGAAAGCAACACGACCCAGGAGGAAAGCAGTTCCGAAACAAGGTGATTTAGGAGAAGTGATGGCTCAAGAGTCGATGCAGCAAGAATAAAATGGTACAAGAAGAGAGGAATGGCGTTTTATTTTCTAAGTTGATGATTGAAGTCAGGAGCCCGCCTGAAGAGAGGAATGGCGATTTATTTTCAAAAGATGTTGTTGAAATCAGGAGCCCGCCTGAAGAGAGGAATGGCGTTTAATTTTCAGAGTTGATGATTGAAGTCAGGAGCCCGCCCGAAGAGAGGAATGGCGATTTATTTTCAAAAGATGTTGTTGAAGTCAGGAGCCCGCCTGAAGAGAGGAATGGCGTTTAATTTTCGAAGTTGATGATTGAAGTCAGGAGCCCGGCTGAAGAGAGGAATGGCGATTTATTTTCAAAAGATGTTGTTGAAGTCAGGAGCCCGCCTGAAGAGAGGAATGGCGTTTAATTTTCAGAGTTGATGTTGAAGTCAGGAGCCCGCCTGAAGAGAGGAATGGCGTTTAATTTTCCGAGTTGATGATTGAAGTCAGGAGCCCGCCTGAAGAGAGGAATGGCGATTTATTTTCAAAAGATGTTGTTGAAGTCAGGAGCCCGCCTGAAGAGAGGAATGGCGTTTAATTTTCCGAGTTGATGATTGAAGTCAGGAGCCCGCCTGAAGAGAGGAATGGCGATTTATTTTCAAAAGATGTTGTTGAAGTCAGGAGCCCGCCTGAAGAGAGGAATGGCGATTTATTTCCAAAAAGATGTTGAAGTCAGGAGCCCGCCTGAAGAGAGGAATGGCGTTTTATTTTCCGAGTTGATGATTGAAGTCAGGAGCCCGCCTGAAGAGAGGAATGGCGATTTAGTTTCAAAAGATGTTGAAGTCAGGAGCCCGCCTGAAGAGAGGAATGGCGTTTTATTTTCTAAGTTGATGTTGAAGTCAGGAGCCCGCCTGAAGAATGGAGTGGCAATTCACTTTCGAAGTTTTGTGGGGAAAGCGGTAGAATGTAACAGAAATCCCCAGCAGGAATCCAAGTTCAAAATCAGAAGGAAGGCAACAAGGATCAGAAGGATAGATTCAGACTTCGAAGGAGAATAGTTCGAAGATCACAAGGAAGGGACCAACGGTCGGAGTTCGGCAATCAAGATAGGCCGAAACAACAATTGTCAGAAGAGAAGAAGCAACGGAAGGAACATCAAGTCAGACAGAATAGCAAGGAACACGGGAAAGTCAAGATGAAGAGACAGATAAGATTTCGCAATGTTGTAACTTAGTCTAGCTTCTTATTTTGTTTAGCACGATGTAATAAGGAGGTCAGTTAAGCAGTGGCAACAGCAGCAACAGCAGTAACAGCAAGATCACAGCAGTCACGGTAGTCCCAGCTACCAAAACTTCCCGAACTACATTGACCCGATTCCCTTTTAGCCAGGGATATGTAGGAGACCTTTGAAGCGAAGGTTCGGTCAAACTTTTCCAAAAAATGCTTCACACGGGGTGCTCGAACAGGCAAAAATCGCTCGTATCCGCTCACTTATCTTTGCACGAAAACTCTTCATGTTTACGCGCAAAGAGGGGCAGCTGTGAGCACGTGATTTTTGCCCTACATGAGAATCACTCCGAGAAAATTCAAAAATAAAATAGTTTTATGTTGAGCATGATTTTTGTGATTTTTGTGTTATTTTTATCTTACATTTGCATGTTTGTGTGTGCGTGTTTATTTATTTAAATTAGTAAAATACAAAATATATACATCATGTTTTGCATTTTTTTTAGTGTTTAATATCAAAATTATACGGTTTACATTTAAGTGATATGTAATTATGTGGGATGATTGTAGTAAAAATTAATTGTGTTATGAGTTAGTATATATATATATATACATATATATATACACATATATATATATATATATATATATATATATATATATATATACATATATATACACACATATGTACATGATACACCATGGAATGTAGTATGGAAATCGGAATTGGGCCATAGCAAAACCAGGCCCAATGTAATTCAATACACCACCCAATTCCCTACCCAGCCAGCCCAACACCTCAGCCCAACCGACCCGGTCCGAAATAATCAAACCCCCCTCTTTTCAATACACCATCATTTTTCATTACACAAAAACAAACCCTAATCCTAAACCCCCTCCATAGCCGCCGCCTCAACCAACGACCAAACAACCTCCGGTCCCTCACCATCCGACGAGCACCAAACCTCCACCACACACAACCGTCTCTTCTAGAGTAACGGCCGCCGAAACTCCACCAAGAAACCGTGAACTTCGTCGTCTTCTCCACCATTTCCGGCGACCACCGTCGCTGCTCACGACAAACAAACGGACGCCGTTCAACCCATCCGCCAGCTACCCATCGTTCTTGGCTTCTCCAGAAAAACCAGAGCAGCCGGCAGACCCTGAAGAAGCTGCCGCCGCCAGACAGTTCGTCGACCAGCAACCGAACGACCATCAGCCTCCTCATCACTCACTCCACCTGAAGCAGCGTCCAGCCATAAACGACTACCAACCAGCTTTGCCATTGTGTTCGTCGTCGTCGTCAGTCATCACCTTCCGTTGTTCGCTGCTCGTCATTTGTTTAAAAACGATCGCTTACCAGACAGATTTTGTTTCCGTACGAGTTCGTCGTTGTTCCAATCCGGTTAGTTGGTTTAAGTTTTACTTATGTCCTTATTTTGTTTGATATTCTTGGATCCGAAATCAGTACATATGCTTGATTTGTTTGTTTGGTTTTCTCCTGTTTTGCTCGTTATTACAGAATTAAGGAGTCGTATTGTTTATATGATAGTCCGAAAATCAGTAACGATTTTCTCGCAATTTTCATAAGTGTTTCGGCATGTTCGTGTCAGCTTTAAGTTGTTAGATTCTTATTAGACTTTCTTCATGTGTTCCTGTGTAGGTTTAATCAAGAAGTGTGTTGGTTTAATCACTGAATCCTCCGTCTTGTTTCTGAATCATTGAGTCTTTCATCTTGCTTGTGATCCTGTTTGATCTAATCTAAGTTCAAATGTTTGAGTTCAGTTATTTGAATCTAATTGTTGTTCTTTTAAGTTTGGAGTCCATGATGAGCTTGACCATGGTTTAGTTTCAGTTTTGGTGTTCTTATTATTAATTAAAAGCTGGTTTAACGTGATCAATTGATTGAGTTTGATTAAGGGAATTGGTTATAGCTAATGGGTAGTAATCACAAGGCATCAAGAGGTATTTTTGGAATTGGAAAACTTGCAAAATTATTTAAATTGAGTGTTCTGTCTACTAAGCACCAATAATGTTAAAGTAAGAATTTGTTTAATAAAAGTGGGGAACAAGACATAATGGTATTAAAAGTAGTGATTAAAATACACCTACCCATGCTTTGAATTAAAAATCAATTAGAGAAAGGGTAGTGGGGGACAAACGAATTAAAAATGGAACAAGACATAGTGGCTTTGGAAGATGTTAAAAGAAGTAATTAAATATGTTGCCCATAACTTTTGAATTAATTAAGGAAAAGACAAGTGTTAGTGGGGAACAAAACAAGTAAGCATGGGGAACCATTTAACTTGAATCAAGAAGTCATTTAGGGGGGGGGTCTGTTTTTAGCTATAAGTATAGCATGAATCTGAAACAGTAAGGATACAGACAAAGGGATACACATACAGACAGTAGGGAAAATATAGACAGAGATATTCCTACACACACACATACACACTGTGTATACTGTTGCATAGTGGTCGGTTGTTGGCTGTTGTTCTCGGGTTGTTGTTGTTGCTGTGCTACTGAGTTTGACTGTGGCGTATCTGCTGAGTGTTGGTTTAGATTATTGGTTTTGGGTCTGTTTTTGGTGTTTGCTTCGTTGGCTGAGCTGTGGACTGCCACTGCCTGGGTTGTTGAGTGTTTGTTTGTTTGTTGCTGTTGGTTATCGCTGTTGGTCTGTTGTCATTTGGCTTCATCGACTTAACTGATCTCCATTCTCTTGCTGTGTTGAATTCCAGGTATTTCACTACTGCCTGAAGCTGTAAACGTGAATTGAAGAAACAAAGTTTAGCTTATTGATTAGTTAAATACATGTATATTCATTAAAGAGAACTTGAGCATGTAATAGACTATATGGATTGCAATTATGTGAGCTTTATATTTCCATAGGCTATCATAGTAGAAGTGGTCTACTGGAAAGGTACTATGTAAGGGGTATACGGATCAGTGAATACATGTTAAAAAGAAAAATTTTCCTTTATGTTAAGTGGTGTTAATTTGATCAAGTTAAGAGCGCATGATAACCAACAATTAGTGTGAAAGTAAATAGAGTCATGATGATGGTAACTTGATCGAGGGTGATGAATTAGTAGTATCGTGTTCAATGTTCAATTAGTTAATTAAGTATGTAAATCTCGTTCTATCAATAGTCGCTTAAAAAGGGGAATCTGGACAATTGATATATCACTTCGTTGCTATTAGATTATCAATACACTTTAGTTCATGTATATCTACTATGATCTAGATCATTCACACAAAAACGGATTATCAGTTAGATTGGGTTAAAATCTGAAGCAGGTTCAATATTCTTTTCTTAAATAAAACAAATTTTTTGGGTAACTAATTAGCTTAACTAGTTTGAATACAAATTGGAATATTTTAAGAGCATAGTAAAAAGGGAATTGCCTTCTGGCGTTTAATTTTGAGTCAAGGCTCTATTGAATGGCCCAAATGATAAAAACAAAAAAATATAAAACTAGCAGGTAATGATAAACAATTAACATTTTTCTTTGTTGTTAAAGACAAAACAAGTAGAGAATATAGTTCATCTTAGGATTGGCCTTAATAATAATGAGATGAGCCTCGCCAAACGCAAATACACAATCGCGGGGCCCTCTAATCAGTTGTTATAAGAAGTATAGACTTGGAAGGACCGTCTAGTGAATTTCACGGTCTTTTCCCAAAGTTAAATAGACGATAGACTCTTTAGGCCCGATTTGAAATAAAATTACTTTCCTGAATACGGGTGTGCATTTATGCGACCCAAATCTTACTCTCGGCGGAACTGAAATACATTAGAGTCGCAGGCGTACTGGTTACGGTGCGGCTCGAAATGTGTTTTCGTAACGTCGCAATTCTTCTAAAAATAAGAGCGGAGCATTGAAAGCACATAGTTAAAATATATAAAAGAATCCGATAGAAATAAAAACAAAAATTGCAGTTGAGCGACCGTGCTAAGACCATGGAATCCGGGAGTGCCTAACACCTTCTCCCGGGTTAATAGAATTCCTTATCCAGGTTTTTAGTTTCGCAGACTGTATACCGAGTCATAAACTTCCTCGGTTCGGGATTAAACCGGTGACTTGGAACACCATTATTTTCCCAAGTGGTGACTCTGAATAATTAAATAAATTGATCCCGTTCCGATTGTCCTTTAAATGGAAAAACTCCTCGTCCTAGAGATGTAGCTCAGAGGGGAGGTGCTGATCCCCGATTCTATGCTTTACCAGCTAGGCCAGAGGCGGAGGCATCAGATGCCGTGATTACAGGTACCATTCTTGTTTGTGGCAGAGGTGCTTCAGTATTATTTGACCCTGGGTCTACATATTCATATGTGTCATCCTACTTTGCACCGTATTTGGCCGTGCCCAGCTATGCTCTAGATATTCCAGTTTATGTGTCTACACCAAGTGGGTGACTCCATTGTAGTCGATCGGGTGCATCGTTCGTGCGTAGTTATATTTGGGGGTCTTGAGACCCGTGTTGATCTGTTGCTTTTGGATATGGTAGATTTTGATGTCATATTGGGGATGGACTGGTTGTCCCCATACCATGCTATTCTTGATTGTCATGCTAAGACTGTCACCTTAGCCTTGCCGAATCACCCCGATTAGAGTGGAAGGGTACCTCAAGCCACTCCGTTCGCACTGTTATTTCTTATGTTAAGGCTCGACGTATGGTCGAGAAGGGGTGTCTAGCTTATTTGGCTTATGTTCGTGATTCCAGTGCAGAAGTTCCTTCCATTGATTCAGTCCCTATTGCACGGGAGTTTCCTGAGGTTTTTCCTTCAGACCTGCCGGGCATGCCACCCGACAGGGATATTGATTTCTGTATTGATTTGGCACCGGGCACTCAGCCCATCTCTATTCCACCCTATCGTATGGCCCCGCCGGAGTTAAAGGAGTTGAAAGATCAGTTGCAGGATCTTCTTGAGAAGGGTTTTATCAGGCCTAGTGTTTCCCCCTGGGGAGCAACTGTATTATTTGTAAAGAAGAAGGATGGCTCGATGCGGATGTGTATTGATTACCGGCAGTTAAACAAAGTGACTATCAAAAATAAATATCCACTGCCGAGGATTGATGATTTGTTTGACCAGCTCCAGGGAGCGAGGGTATTCTCTAAGATAGACTTGAGGTCAGGCTACCATCAGCTGAAGATCAGGGCGGCTGACATTCCTAAGACAACCTTTCGCTCTAGATATGGGCATTATGAGTTCTTGGTCATGTCCTTCGGGTTGACCAATGCCCCAGCAGCATTCATGGAGTTGATGAATCGAGTATTCAGGCCTTACTTAGATCTGTTCGTGATAGTCTTTATAGACGACATCCTGGTATACTCCCGCGGCCAGGAAGAGCACGAGCAACACCTCAGAGTGGTTCTTCAGACTCTGAAGGATAATCGGCTATATGCCAAATTTTCAAAATGTGAGTTCCTGGCTGAGTTCGGTAGCATTTATGGGTCACATTGTATAAGTGGAAGGTATTCAGGTGGACCCGAAGAAGATTGAGCCAGTCCAAAATTGGCCTCGACCAGCTTCAGTGACCGAGATACGGAGTTTCTTGGGATTAGCGAGGTTACTACCGTCGTTTTGTAGAGGGGTTTTCTTCATTGCATCCCCGATGACCAGGTTGACCCGGAAGGGTGTCCAGTTTCGGTGGTCGGAGGAGTGTGAGGCGAGCTTTCGAAGCTCGAGACGGCCTTGACCACGCGCCGGTGTTGGTACTACCTACGAGTGCAGGGCCTTATAGAGTTTATTGTGACGCATCTCGTACGGGGCTTGGAGCGGTATTGATGCGGGATGGTAAGGTTATCGCTTATGCTTCGAGGCGATTAAAGATACATGAGAAGAATTATCCGAGTTCATGATCTTGAGTTAGCGGCGGTGGTTCGTGCCTTAAAGATGCGGAGGCATTATCTATATGGTGTGTCATGTGAGGTGTACACCTGATCACAAAAGCCTACGGTACTTGTTCAAGCAAAAGGAGTTGAATCTACGACGGCGGAGATGGTTAGAGTTGCTAAAAGACTATGATGTTACTATATTATATCACCCGGGTAAGGCCAATGTGGTGGCCGATGCATTGAGTAGAAAGTATGCCGGCATGGGTAGTCTTGCATATATTCCGGTCAATCAGAGACCATTAGCTCTAGATGTCCGGGCCTTAGCCAACCGGTTCGTGAGATTAGACATTTCTGAGCCTAGCAGAGTGTTAGCCTGCACGGTCGCTCGTTCTTCATTATTAGAGCGTATCCGTGAGAGGCAATTTGATGATCCTCGTTTGCGTGAGTTGAGAGATACAGTACAGCGGGGAGGTGCCACACAGGTAAATCTAGATGATGATGGGGTATTGAAATTGCAGGGTCGAGTTTGTGTGCCCAATGTCGAAGGAATTCGAGAGTTGATCTTAGCAGAGGCCCACAGTTCGCGGTATTCTATTCACCCAGGCGCCGCGAAGATGTACCAGGACTTACGGCAACACTATTGGTGGCGCAGAATGAAGAAAGATATCGTTACGTATGTCGCTCGGTGTCTAAATTGTCAGCAGGTGAAATATGAGCACCGGAGACCTGGTGGTGTATTCCAGAGGATTGAAATTCCCGAGTGGAAATGGGAGCGGATCACTATGGACTTCGTTACTGGACTTCCTTTGACTCGGAGGAAATTTGATGCTATTTGGGTCATTGTTGATAGGCTGACCAAATCAGCACACTTTATTCCAATGTCTGTCTCCTACTCGTCGGAGAGGTTAGCGGAGGTTTACATTAGGGAGATTGTTCGTCTCCATGGGGTGCCAGTATCTATTATCTCTGATCGGGGTACGCAGTTTACCTCGCGGTTCTGGAGAGCGGTCCAGCAGGAGTTAGGCACTCAGGTTCAGTTGAGTACAGCATTTCATCCTCAGACGGATGGCCAGTCCGAGAGGACTATTCAGATTCTAGAGGACATGCTTCGAGCCTGTGTTATTGATTTCGGAGGCTCGTGGGATCAGTTTCTACCATTAGCAGAGTTCGCCTACAATAACAGCTACCAATCTAGCATCCAGATGGCTCCGTATGAGGCGTTGTATGGTAGGCGATGTCGATCACCGGTTGGATGGTTTGAACCGGGAGAGGCTCGGTTGTTGGGTACAGACTTAGTTCAGGAGGCCTTGGATAAGGTCAAGACTATTCAGGAGAGATTGCGTTCAGCTCAGTCTAGGCAAAAGACTTATGCGGATCGTAAGGTTCGAGATGTAGATTTCATGGTTGGTGAACGAGTATTGCTCCGGGTGTCGCCTATGAAGGGCGTGATGAGGTTTGGGAAGAAGGGCAAGCTCGGCCCTAGGTATATTGGCCCATTTGAGATTCTAGACAGAGTGGGAGGGGTGGCTTACAGATTAGCTTTGCCGCCTAGCTTATCAGCCGTGCATCCAGTTTTTCACGTATCTATGCTTCGGAGATACCACGGCGATCCCACACATGTGTTAGACTTCAGTACTGTCCAATTGGACAATGATCTATCCTACGAGGAGGAGCGGTGGCTATTCTAGACCGGCAGGTTCGACAGCTGAGGTCGAAGAGTTATCCTTCTGTGCGTGTTCAGTGGAGAGGTTAGCCTCCTGAGGCATCGACCTGGGAGTCCGAGTTCGATATGCGGAGTCGTTACCCACACTTGTTTCCTGACTCAGGTACTTCTTTCTTTTGTCCGTTCGAGGACGAACGGTTGTTTTAGAGGTGGAGATTGTGACGACCCGAAGGGTCATCACTTATTTTATTAATAATTTCGAGCTTCTGAGGCCTTGAAAACCTCATTCTATGTTGCCTCGATTTGCGTGCACGATCCGAGCATGTAGCGGAAAGATTTTGTGATAGAAAATATGAATTCTATGAGAAATTTGGATAAAAATGATATTAATATTGATATGGTTGACTTCGGTCAACATTTTTGGTAAACGGATCCGGACCCGAGAGTGGATGGTCCCGAGAGGTCCGTAGAAAAATATGGGACTTGGACATGCGTCCGGAGTCGAATCCTGAGGCCTAGAGCCCAAGTTATGAATTTTTATGTGAAATTGTTTTTGATACAATTATTAAAGGAAATAAATTAATTGACCTTGGTATCGGGCTCGTATTTTGGTTCCGACGCCCGGTACAAGTCTTAAATATTATATATGTGATTTCTGTAAAGTTTGATGACATTTGGATGTCGTTTGAGATGTTTTGGACCTTGAGTCCCAAGTTTGAAAGTTTTGAAAACTAAAGGCATGAAAATCATGCATTTGAGGCTTGATTTGATGAAAACGAGGTGATATTGGCGATGTGATCGCACGAACAAGTTCATAATGTGTTTTTGAGGTTATGTGCATATTTGGTTTGGAGCCTCGAGGGCTCGGGTGAACTTTGGATAGGCCACGAGATCAATTTATCATGTTAGAAGTTGTTGTCTGCAACTGGTCTGCAGAGTTCGCAAATGCGAACAATAGTTCGCAAATGCGAACTCCCCACTATTCTGCAGAGTTCGCAAATGCGAACAATGGTTCGCAAATGCGAACTCCCCCCTATTGTGCCTGTGTTCGCAAATGCGAACAATAGTTCGCAAATGCGAACTTGACCCTATTGTGCCTGTGTTCGCAAATGCGAGATATAGTTCGCAAATGCGAACTGGCCACTATTCTGCCTGGGTTCGCAAATGCGAACAATAGTTCGCAAATGCGAACCTCCCATATTTAGCCTTTGTTCGCAATTGCGAACAATAGTTCGCAAATGCGAACTTCCCAGTTTTGCCTTGTCTTCGCAAATGCGAACAAATGTTCGCAAATGCGAACTTTCCACCCTTAGCTTATTTTTCAAACTCCGGAAATTGGTCGGGGTTCGCAATTGCGAACCCATGTTCGCAAATGCGAACACAGAGACCTGAAAAACACGGATTTCAGTCATTTCTTCACATTTTTACAAAACCAAAACACCCATTTGCGATTCATCAAGGATTTCTTCTTCATCAAATCGATTGTAAGTCACTTTTTACTTAATTCTTTCAATTCCTAACATCATTAAACATGTTTTTCATTAGAAATCAAATGTTTTCATGGTAAAATTCTTGTTTTTGTTAGAAAATAGGGTTTTTCATAAATTGGGAATTGGACCTCGAATTGAGGTCCGATTTTGAAACAAATTATATACATGAACTCGTGGGGGGATGGGTAACCGGATTTTGGTCCTAACCCCGAATTCCGACCATGTGGGCCCGGGGTTGAAATTCACTATTCATGGCAGAATGTTGTAAAAGTGGTATTTGGTCTTAAGAATTAGTTTGTTGAGTAGTATTGATGATATTAAATCAATTGTGTATAGATACGATTGGATTGGAGTCAAATTCGAAAGGAAAGGGCATTGCTACGGATTAAATCATTCGTAAACTTTCGAGGTAAGTGTTTGTTCTATCCTAGCTTGAGGGAATAGGATTATGTGTTATGTGTTATGTGATCGAGTGCGGTGTATGGGCTGTGGTGACGAGCATCCATACACTGGCGTCTAGTATGACCGTAGAATTGTTATTGTTCTCCCTTGTCGGGACTTGTTGTGAAGTGAGATATTGATTGCCCTTGCAGGGACTTTGTTGAAATGATTATTATGTCCCTTGCCGGGACGGTTCATGATTTGTTGTTTTCTTTCTCTGCCCTTACTTGTGATTGTTATTTGGGTGAGGAAGAGTGATAATGCACGAAGGGTGATGCCGTGCCTTGATTTATTATTTATGCACGAAGGTTAATGCCGTGCCATGTTTATTTATTGATTATGCACGAAGGATCATGCCGTGCCCTGTTATTGAACCATGTACGAAGGATCATGCCGTATTATGGATGTGAGGATGAGAGTAAAAGCACGAAGGGTGATGCCGTGTACTTTATTTGTTTATTTGGTGAGGATGAGAGTAAAAGCACGAAGGGTGATGCCGTGCAATTGTTTGCTATTCCTTGACTTGATATTACTTGTTTTTCCATTATATTTTATTTGGGTGATGCCGTACAATTGTTTGCCATTTCTTGACTTGATATTACTTGTGTTTCCATTATACCTTATTTTCCTTGTGAACTTATTTGATTGTTATTTGGGTGAGGAAGAGTGATAATGCACGAAGGGTGATGCCGTGCCATGTTTATTTATTTATTTATGCACGAAGGATCATGCCGTGCCCTATTATTGAACCATGTACGAAGGATCATGCCGTACCATGGATGTGAGGATGAGAGTAAAAGCACGAAGGGTGATGCCGTGTACTTTATTTGCTTATTTGGTGAGGATGAGAGTAAAAGCACGAAGGGTGATGCCGTGCAACTGTTTGCTATTTCTTGAATCAATATTACTTGTGTTTACATTACACTTTGTTTTTCCTTGTGAAATTATTAACTGTGGTTAATTGTTGAATTCTTTAAGATATTCCTTATGGTGTTAATACTTGATTATTTCTTGTTATTTTGTGGTACACATATATATATTGAATTGCACGGGTTTATGTGGGTGTCTGGTCCTAGGCTTGTCACTACTTCGCCGGGATAGGCCAGGCACTTACCAGCACATGGGGTCGGTTGTGCTGATGCTACACTTTTGTGCGTTTTTGCACAGGTCCAGGTTACGATCAGGAGCAGCAGCAGCAGTAAATAGATTGCGTGGGAGTTGATCATATTTGAGACCGAGATAGCTTGCAGACGTCCGCAGGCCCGGCGTCTCTTTCTTTATTTATGTTATTAGCTGTAGTCTCTTTGTTCCGAGACAAACAGAATTATGTTATATTTCCTTCAGACTTTTATGTGTAGTATTCCATAGTAGTTTGTGAGTTGGTGACTCCAAGTCTTGGGTAGAGGATCTCAGTATGATTTTACCTTGTGATTTGTTATTTCCATTTCGATAAAGTATTCCGCATTTATTTAATTAAAATTGTGTTAAAAACGGGATAGTATGAATACAGTGGCTTGCCTAGCTACCACGAGTTGGCGCCATCATGTAACGGTGGGTGTGTAGATATATTAGAAATGTGATGGTGTCTCTCAACTGTTGGATCAGATTGGATGAAGGGCTAGGATTCATTGACGTCACACGATGTCATTTGATTTAAATGAGGCCTTCATCTTCAACCGTTAGATGAATCAGATGAACAATCTCGATTATTTCAGGCTAACGACGTCGTTTCATTTGTCAAACAACTATTATTCCTGGGCCGTATGATCAACTGATCAACGTCTGGATTTATGCCTCTTAAATAGTGCCGTTTGGATTTTTGTATATGCATGCCGGTTTTGTTTCCTTTGGGCCTGGTCCATGTGTTGCATGAATTGGGCCACTGATTGTCCAGGTTCAATTTTGTATTTGTATTATATTGTATATATTTTTTGTATTTTCTTATATTTTATTTTTTCTCTGTATTTTTGTGCTACTCCTGTATTTTATTATTCCTTGTATTTTGTATTTTTCTTTTAATTTTTCTAATTTTTCTAGAATTAAGGGTAATTCTCTTATAGTTTGGTTTAATACAAAATGTATCTTGTTTTAATTTTCTTTGCTTTATTTTCAACAAATAAAAATAAACACTGGTATTTCTACACAATGATCAACAAGTTTCACATAAAAATCATTTTTATATATTTTTTGGACTAATTTGCTTAGGGCAAAAATCACGTGCTCGCAATATTCATCATCTAGTCGCTCAAACCTGCAATCAAACGCAACTTATAAGCAATTCAGGACTAATTAAGAGCAATTTATGCATAAATCTTAGGTAAGAATGGGTATAAAATATGCACAATTCATAGTTATCAACTCCCCTAAACTTAAATCTTTGTTTGTCCTCAAGCAATTAAAATGAGACCTACCCCTCAATAGAAAACATCGAGGTAATTCCTGTTTTTTCTAAAGTGACCTCAATCAAGCATCAATTGGAACTAACAATTACCCTCAATATGAATGCATCATTAACATATTTAAAATTTTGAAAACTTGTGGATCAAGTGTGACACAAGAGCCTCAAGGGTTGACACATCTCATCAAGTAACCTTTCTCAAGTACTTTGGTCATTATGGAACCAAAACTCAAACATCCTCGACTCTCCCTAAGTGAACCTCACCTTTTAGAGCAATTGCACACAAATCGAGGTGGATGGATTCTTCGCTCATCTCTCTCAAAGAAGAGACCCTAAGCCCAACTCTAAGTACCATATGCTTGCCCTTCATGTAAGTATCCACTAATGTAGGCTTAACTCAAGATCATATAGGGCTTTTTCGGTGTCATTGTGAAGGCTTTTGGGTAAAGGTAGGATATGTTTTCGTCCATATGTGTTCAATCTTCCCCTAAGCACTTCTTTTGATTCGTTTTGGCACAATTTCTTGACTCGTTTGAGTATTTCTTCTTTCAAGTGGGTTAGAGAAACACAATGTCACTCTTTCTTTTGCAATTCAAATCTTTCTCCTTTTCTCTTTTTCCACTTTTTGTTGACTTTGAGTTCCCTCTTTGGGTCTTTTTCACTTTTGTCTTTTTTTTTTTTTTTGCCTTTTTCTCCTTTTCATTACCTTCCTTTTCCTTTTTTGCGTTTGTGCCTTTTCTACCACATTGAAAACTATAACACCAACATGGATTTACTAATCAGAAACATAGCTATTCCTTACCATACCACATAAACTTTCGACGGAAAATGTTTCGATTCATTTCCAAAACTATTTACCTTTCATAGTTGGCCATTCGAAATTCTATAAATATATGGGTAAAGGTCCAAATACTTTTGTTAAAAAAATATTTTTTGCAATTTTTTTAAAGTTTTACAAAAATAAATTAGAACATTTCCAAAGAAAACGATATTTCTTTTTGTGAAACTTTAAACAAATTGCAAAAATTATTTATTTAACAAAATATTTTTTTTGTAAAAACTGGAAAAAAAATGTAAAAACAGAGGAATTAGAACATTTTCAGTTTTTAACAAAATATTTTTATTTTTTAAAAATTGAATAAAATATTTTCAACAAATTATTTTCTCTTTTGAAAAAATATTTTTTTTCTTTATTTTTCATTTTTTTAAAGTTTTTTTTTTTAAAATCGGAAAAATTGGAAAAATAAATTTGTAAAAACTACTTTTTTTGTTGTAAAAACAGAAAATAAATTAATTTTTAAGCAAATATTTTCAAAAAGATATTTTCAATTTTTACAAATATACTTTTGCAAAAAAAGATATATTTTATTAAAAAAACGAGGGTTATATATAGACCTTATCATAAAGTTCATGGCGGTATTTGGCTCCGTTTAAAATTCAGAGGGGTATCCGGATCAATAATGTAATGGCAAGGTTGGATATGGGCCAAACTTTTAACGAGGTATATATCTGACCCTTTTCGCAAAGTATAGGGGGATATTTGAACCTTTTCCGTAAATATATTTACCAAACTAGTTTAATTTACAGGGTTGCAATTGGGAATCCTCTAAGCTATTCCCCTTAATAATATTTTATGGTCAACAAACAATCAGAAACTTCAGTTCTTGTAAAAGATTTGAGTCAATAGACTGGTGAATATGTAAGAAAGACAAATGATGGAAATGAGGATGACTCAATGGTCAAAGTCTTCCAAACCACTTTGTATTTGGCCAATGGGAAGTCAGACGAATATTCAAATTGTGGACATGTATGAACGATGACCATTTACTAATAACTTTTATATCCCATTCAAACTCGCGGATTGACTTAGCTTGCATCTAATTAGACATAAAAAAAATTCATTTTATACCTACAGTATTTATTATTTATTTTAAATTATTTTATCAAATTCAATAAAATCTATATCAATTAATATAAGTATCATGATAAATTATGCACTTTATTTATTATTTTTTAAAGGGCGTGAAAAAACAAAATGTATCAAGTAAAAGTGAACAAAGGAAGTGTAACCTATTAGTTCCCGCGTTTAACTTGTATTTGCTAATACTAAAAAGTAAAATTTAAATTATCATATCTAAACTCGTCCCCACACCCTCAGCTTTTTATTGTTAATTCTCAGTCACCAACTTTAATTGTGCGTAAGATACATTAAATCAACCTTAATACATGTTTAAATATACTCTCACAGCTAAGCAATTTGAAAAGTAGAGTATATATAAATTACAAGGAATTAGATAGAGGTAGAGTAGTGTAAGCAGGGAAGAAAGAAGAGATGAGGGGACTCATGTCGCAGGAGAGATGGCACTTGTAATATTATTCCTCTCTGTGAAAAAGACAGTACGGAATCACCAATTCAAGTGCCTCCCTCTTGCGACACGATGCCCACAATCTCTAGTTACTAAATATATACCAACTCTTTTGTTTTACTTCATCCAGGTTAGTACTACTTTTAGTCTTTCACATACAACATATATGTGTAGATATTTATATATAGATATACACACACTTGTGATTGAGCTCAGCTGCTAAATAAGCTTTTACTTCTGGCATGTAAGTCGAGAGTTTGTGAACACTTAATCATTTCCCTTCTCTTTTCAACGGTATATAACTCTTTCTAGATAGGTAGGGTGGCAAAATTGTTAAAAGAAATTAATTAACCACTCATATTATCGACTAAAAAATGGATTGGATAATGAATTTTTAAAAAATGAGTTAAATATGAATAAGAAGAATATTATTCATTTAAAAAATAGATAACATTGAATCACTAATGTGTTTAACTTTTATATTTGTAAATCATTAAATTGGGGGTTCCCCAAGTTTGGGAGAATAAGAATTCTCCGAAAAATGATCATATTCAAGAAGTCATAGATAATATGGTTATCCATATTATCCGCTGGTTAACCCGTTTTTTATCCACGAAATTTTTTTTTTTTTTTTCATTACCTATTTTCAACACTATCATATATCCAACCCGGCACACCCATTCTCTCTCCCCCCTTACTCACAAGCAATGCTTTTGGAATCGTGAACAAGCCAAATGCATGGAAACTAGGATGTGCATGTGGCTCTGGCCGAGGGCTCTATTGTACTATACAAATATGGATGTAGCTTGTAAATAAGTGCATAAAGCATTATAAAAGCATAAATAATGTGGAAAGGGACATTTTTAAACGCAACTGTTCAACTAAAAATAAGAACCAAAGTACTAAAGCTAAGCCAAGAAAAGTCAGCTTGATATTGTTTGACCAAGTGCAAATTAAAGTCTGCGACTATTTGAAAGTAAGTGTTTATGACAGCCATGAAATAGAATCATATCTTCCAAGTTTCAATCAACTCATAGAGTTTATGAGAATAGGATTGAGGTACTAAAACGACCTGACCGGTAGTTTTGAGCATTTGCACTTTGTGCGATAGTTTACAGGCATAAGTGATTCCGTATGATATATATTGACCAATGTGAATCCTTGGTTTTTATTTTTAGGTTATTCAGAATTGATTTGGAAAAATGATTCTCAACTAGGAAGCTTTAAATTGGAATAGTTGATCAAGTTTGACTTTGTAAGTATTTTACTCGGATCGGAGTTTTGATGGTCTCGTTAGCACCATTAGGCATTTTTGAACTTAGAAGCGTGTCCGGATTGTAATTTGGAGGTCCGTAATTGAATTTGGCTTGAAATACCGAAAGTAGGATTTTTGGAAAATTTAACCAGGAGTAGACTTTTTAATATCGGATTCGAATTTTTGTTTCAGAAATTGAAATAGCTTCGTTATGTTATTTGGGACTTATGTGAAAAATTTGAGGTCAATAGGATATAAATGGGGAGAAAGCGAAGCAAGAACAGGGAGGGAAGGACTTGGGTAAAATTTGAATCCCACACTACTTGAGTGCGCATGAACTTTATGATCAGTAGACATTAATTCTAATCTCACGGCAAAAGAGCTCCTTTTACTATTGCTGAAACTTTGTATGTCCCTTTTTTCACCTTGGAACTATAATAATTTCCCCTGGGCCCCACTTATGGAATTATATTGGGTTGTTATTATTGTAATCAGCGGCGGATTTAGGGGGGCGCAAGAGTGTTCAACCGAACACCCTTCGCCAAAAAATTACACTGTATATATAAGGTAAAATTTATTTTTTACCTTCATATATTAAGTTTTGAACACCCTTAACATTATTCAAAAGTGTAATTTAGTGGTCAGGGATGTTCAAAATTTATATAAGGTCATGAGTTCAATTCTCACTAGCTACAAAGTTTTTTGTTGAACATCATTCATGAGGGTTCTGGCTCCGCCACTATAATTATTTTCCTACAATACTTCTTTTTGTTTGCGCACTATTTTAGTTATTTTTTGCAGGTGCCAAAATATGCTTGCTGGCTTGCAATGATGCATAGCAACTATCTGATGTTGAATTAGGGGATGTCTTCTTGAAAAAATATATACCATGTGACCTTACGGTCTACTTAACAGGGGGAAATAGAATTAACTCTTAAGTCACATATGCTTCCTCTATTCGCTATTCTAGTATAGTAACCTAATTGGCAAAGCTTGTAAAATCAGTTTATTTTAATAAGTATTTTTTGATATGGCGAAATGGCTTTCTAGCTATTTAAACTTGAATCACTTTGTAAAATGAATAATATGAAATCTTGGGTTTCCCATTTGAATATTTTTACTTGAGAAAATGACTACTAATAAACACTTGTGATGGTGCGTATTGTTTAATTACTACTGACATGGATTTAATTTAATATTTTGTATAGTCACATTATCCCATCATTCACATTTTGTTTACATCTAGATGTTCAAGGTCCCACTTCTTCTTTTTTTCTTTTCTTTTTTTCATCAAATTAATTTTTTCTACGTATATCCCTTCCACTCCCTAAGAAGCTGATGGAAAAAACCTTACCTAACTTGAAATTAATTTGAAAATTTTTAGATTTATCATTGGCAATGGCTCCGGTGATTGTCTTTTTTCTATCCCACCCAATACCTTTCACTTTCATTATTTATCATCTTTTTACCAAGAAAATATAAACCATCTATAAAACACTTCACCAACAAAAATTACAAGGAAAATATCACCAAAAACTAAAAGACAAAAATCACCACCTTCAAAGATCAAAGAGAAAAATCATAAAGCAATGAACAACTTTTACCATGATTGATATCAGACCCAACTTTTCCTTACAAATCAGCAAATCAGAAAGCAGTGACCATGGAAATCAGACCAATTTTTTTTCAACAAATTAGAAAATAATTTCGGCAAATCAGAAAGCAACGAACATTATTTGCTTTTCAGTTTCTTTTGACCCATTCATACTACAAAATTAGACCTGATTTCTCCATTCTCCTTGATCCGAATGAGTGCTGATTTTTCTCTAATATAGAGCTTTGGAGTGTGATTGATAGTGAAAATTGAAGAATATACGAATATGGCGGTTTGGTATGGAGCTTTGGAGTGTGATTGATCAAATATTTTTTTATGGACTTAATTTGGAATAAAGGAGGAAGAGAGGGAAAAGGAAGAAGAAGAGAAATTGAGGGGATACGGTAGGGCTGTTCATTTGGATCGGATATTCGTTCGAAATCCTAACCGATCCATTTAATTTATTTTCGATTGGATCGAATTTTGGATGTGTTTATTAAAATTTCAGATTTTGTATCAGATCCGGATTATGATTGGTATAATTTAATTCAATACGAAATTCAAAATTATTAGGGAATATATAAATAATACACTTTAATTTCGGACAATGAGTACTTCTTTTACATCTTTCTCCAATCTATTAGCTTTACAATTGCTGGATTCAGTTACTTTGGCATCATAGTACTCTCATAATTGCATAAACATGAATTTTCCTTAATGTATTGCATTTTTACAAAGAAATATACATATCAGTTTGCAACTTTAAGGCATAATAATATGATCCGAAATTCGATCCGAACCAAATTTTAAAATCCGATCTGACCCGATATAATTCGGAGCGGAATCGAATTTCATTTCCTAGAATCTGAAATCTGAAATGTGCTAAATCCAATCTGATCCATGCACAGCCCTAGTTATGGGGGTGGCAAAAAATTGGGGGGGGGGGGGGATGAGTGCAGGAAGTGAAGGGGTATGGGGTAAGGGTACGGTGAGGAATAAATAAAGGTGGATCTTTTTTATTTATTTTTTATTAAATTTTATCGTTTTCACGCGCTTTATACGTGTAATTAACATACAATTAACCACACCAGCTATAATATTGCCACATAAGCATAATCAACGGTTAAAGGTATATATTAGTAGTCATTTTCTCAAGTAAATGTGTTCAAATGCAAAACCTAAAGTTTATATATCGGCTTTACAAAGTAATACAAATTTAAGTGGCCAGGAAATCATTTCGCCTTAAAAGTATTTTACTCAAAAGTGACTTATTTGGCCAAACTTTTAAAAAGTACCTCAAAGTATATTTTCAAAAGTGCTTTTGGATTTTTTTTTGGAAATTTTACATAGTATAGAATAGGTTAAGACCTAATTATAACATATAAATACCTTTTCAAAAATTTACATAATATAATAACCTTTTCTATTTTTATAGCAAAAAATCAAAATTATATTATTTCCTATATTTAAGCCATAATTTTCTCAATCTAGTATAACTCCCCCGTAAAATTTTCTTTTCTCTTTCATCTTAATACATGTTTTCTTAAAATTTCCCAGTTATACCGTATCTCTCAAATCACTCTCATTGCCCTAATACTCTTCTTCTCTTCTCTCGATTCATCCGCGCCCAATCTTCTCCCATTGTCGAGCGATTAAGTTTCTTCGTCCAATTCCTTTAGAAATACAAGTATTAACAGGTATATTTGTGTATTTGTTCCATTCCTCCATTGTTGCTTTCCGCCATTGTTGACATCCTCCATTGTCAACAATTTTTTCTTTTTTTCGTCAATTGTTTTTCTTGTTATTATCTTAATTTCGTTATCAATCAACAGGATTCTTCTATAATGACACATGCAACGCCATCTAAGAGATTACCAAGAGGTGTACCCACCAAAATTCTAAATTTTGATGGGCCATCTTTCTCATTGCAATTGACACAATCCGAGTCTGATTTTGGGGATGTTTCGGCTTCAAAATTTGTTGAAAAGAGGAGTAAATCACAACATGACAAGTCTAAAGAAGTTCAAGTTGATAAATCTCCAAAAGAAACCAAAAATCAAATTGGATCAAAAAGGAAAACCCCTATAAAAACTGCAAGAAACAAAAAGGTAATACCTATGTTGAATATACAGTTATCGATTTCGGCTATTATATTATAAATTTTTATATTTGAAGTTTCAAGTGTTTGATAGTATTCATATGTATAATTGGGTTTTTTTGATCCATACATCGTGTCTTAGCAACTGTTTATTCCACTATGCATAGCTATTTATCGATTTTATTAGTTTTTTCCGAAATTATTCATTTTGATGTTCTGATCATGAAACTGTATTCATATGTATTTGTATGCACTTGTACTAATTAATGTTTCCTGTAATCTGTGTTATTCCCAGTATGCATAGCATAGCCAAGTTTTTTCCAATTCGAAGTGTTATTCCAGTAGTAATAATATTTGTATGCATATGTATTTAAATGTATTCATCTTATATAAATGGACTTATGAGTTGTTTTATACAACATATACTAGTAGTGTATTTATATGTATTAACTTATATCTTTTTATTGTTAATTACAGGGATTAGATTTGTTTGTTAAGAACCAGCCAAGATTAGCACCCCATATTAGTAGTTATACTAATACTGAGATAGTATCCCACCTAAAAGACAAACTTACTCCCGAACAATACCAACAGTTCAGTCATATTGTCTTTGGGCCATTCCTTCAGATGAAGCGATGTGATGTTCAACATCAACTGTTTAGATGCTTCATGTCTCTACAGTTAAACGGAACCCCAAGCAATGTATTTGGATTATATGTAAATGGTACTGAGTTGCACTTCACATTAAGGGAGTTTGCTATCGTCACTGGATTAAAATGTGTAGGCGAAGATGTAGATTTTGTGTTCGGTGAAAGTATTCCTAATAGGCTTGTTGTGAAATATTTTGGTGGTGCTAATATAGTCAAGAAGAAAGATCTGATTGAATGCTTCAACAACAAGGCATGGGGTATTGATAATGATGAGGATGCACTGAAGATCGCATTGTTTTATTTCATTCATACCTTCATATTTTCCTCTGAGAAGAGCATTGCCTCTATTCCCAAGTTGCATTTTGATTTAGTAGAGTCGGGGCGTTATTCTGAATATCATTGGGGTGTTAGCGCATTTGATATGTTGATAAATTCTATCAGCAAGAAGATGGACAATGTCAAGAAATACTACAGGATAGCTGGGATGCCCCTAGCTATGCAAGTCTGGTTTTACGAGTGTTCTTCTTTGGTTGATTCCAAGATTGTTGTTCGTGTTGGCGATGTTGTTCCAAGAATTCTCAACTGGAGAACAACTGAAAATCCGCCAACTTTTTCATATCTGATGAATGGAATGTTCAGTGACACTGGAAACAAGGTAATATACAATAGTTATTATATTTTTATCAATATTCTGCTGTTATACATTCATACACATAGCTGTTATATACACATTAATACATATCTCTCATTTTATATTCATACAGTTAAATACAGGGACATAGAACTGTATTTTAATTTATTCTTTTACTTTTCTCCAGATTGTTTTCAATAACATTAAGCCTCAAGGAATAGAGCTTGCTGCACTACAGATTCCCCATGGGTGTACAGATGATGAGAAAATACAAAATGCTGCTCATTCACACAAAACAGAAGATGATAGTGATGACTTCTCTTCTACACCCAATTTGCGTTCTAAGAGAAAGCTTTCTGAGAGTGTTGGTCCTTCATCAACATCACCAAATAAGAAGTTCAAGGAAAAGGCCAAGATTTCTACAGGAGAAAGGGTATATCATCAAAATGTTTCTCCTGTTTGTGTGTCAGATATGCAACACAAAAGTGGGAATGACGATCAGCTCCCAGATGTTAAGCAAGATGAAGTATCTGCTTTGAGGAAAGACTTTAATGAATTCAAAGAATATGTAAGTATTTTCTATTAGATTTGTTTATTAGTGTTTAATGCTATATTTTGTATTAATATTATAATTGTTTTATACTGTTAAGGTTGTTGGTGAGTTTAGTTCTCCTAGAACATTGATATCTGATAACTTCAAGATGATTTCACACCATCTTCAACAAAATCAGCCAAGCGAGCCCATTTGGAGAGATGACGGTGGCATTCACAGTGAGGCAAGAGATAATCATGAGGTAAATGTGAACTTATATCTTTTGACTCTACATATAATGATAATGTATTTAACTGTATTAACATGTATATTTTTTGGCTTTATATATCACAAAAGCAGACTTTCAAGCCGGATGAACCATCCAAAATACCATCTACCACCACTGACTTCTATGTTTCACAATTTGAACTGGACGACAAGTTTCTACCCAGTCAAATACCCGAAACTAGAATAGTGGTTCATAGTAGTGCTTTAAAGGATGAAGTTACACCTGTGCAAGTCCAAAGGAACAGGCGACCAAGTAGATGGAACTCTTCGCCTTACCAATCTAATTTCGACTCTAGAGGTTAGTGATCCTTCAAACGTAATATTAAACTTTCAATGTTATTGAAATATTTATATTAGTTCATAACTAAAAACAACTTGTACAGCATGTTCCTCTGTTAAATTGACACCAATATTTGAGCAAAGACACCCGTTTGAAGAATATTCAATAACGGGGCCTAAACCAATGTTGCTCATCCAAGAATACGTAAAATGGGTTCGTGATGGTCTACTATCAAGACATGATCAGAAGTGAGTTTACCATAATTTGTTGTGTTATGTTTTTCAGTATTTTAATGTCTATAAATAACTAATGTTATACAATACTTGCAGAGGTAATCTTGAAGACCATTACAAGAAAAACAAGTCAACCCTTCACATTCCAATGGATTTTGGTGTTGAACAAGTTATTTCAAAAAACTGGTTTTACCTTCTGACAATGGATGGGAAGTTATGGGATGACAGCGTAAGTTTTTCATTATTGATATATTCTGCCTTCATTACAAGAATAATCTGGTTTTACCTTCTGTCAAAACTATAATGAATAACCATGTATTAATCTGTATTCAAATGCTACTAGTTGAATGCTTAACTGCTTCTCCTTATGATAATGCATTAGCTAATACTGTTGTCTAGTTGTTTTAAGTGTATTAAGGTGTAGTCATAAGTTATATTCAACTGTTGTCTAGTTGTTTTAAGTTATATTCATCACCTTATGGTTAGGAATATTAAATTGTATTCATAAGTTATGCTCCAGTGTATTAAATTTTGTTCATAAGTTATATTCAACTGTTGTTACATAGGTATAAACTATAAAACAGAGGTATGCTACAGTGTATTAATATATATTCATAAGTTATATTCAACTGTTGTCCAATTGTTTTAAGTTATATTCATCAGTTAATACATGTCTATATTGAATAAACATGTATTAATCTGTATTCAAATGCTACTAGTTGAATGCTTAACCGCTTCTCCTTATGATAATGCATTAGCTAATCTTGTACTTATTAGCTGCTAAACAGTTATTGATAAACAGCTTTCTGGGATTATACATATACAACAGTATGTATTAACATGTATTAACATGTATTATACTATGGTTTCATCTATTTTTTTATTTTAATTCACCTCTATTTTCTAGTTTATAGTGTTATATATCATTAAATAAATATATATCGAATAAACATGTATTAAGAAAGTATCAAATCATGTGTTCAATTATAACTTTTCCTTTTCTTTTGGTTTTAGCACATGGATGTCATATTCTATTATTTGAGAAAAAT
The DNA here is from genome assembly GCA_032618575.1 of Nicotiana noctiflora. Classification (NCBI taxonomy): domain Eukaryota; kingdom Viridiplantae; phylum Streptophyta; class Magnoliopsida; order Solanales; family Solanaceae; genus Nicotiana; species Nicotiana noctiflora. The sequence continues at coordinate 40,274 of JASVEL010009403.1, forward strand.
GGGAAAGTACAACCAGCACAAGGGCTTCACATATACCACAGTTGACTGCATCTTCAAGACGAGAATAGATGAGATATATGCTAGGTATGAAGATACAGATAGCGATGCTGCGAATGTAGCCAAACAAGAAAATATAGTTTGTGAGTACATTAAGGGATACAGAATGCATGCTAATGTACCTTGGAATACTGTGGATAATGTGTTGATACCTGTGAACTTGAAGGACAAGCTTCACTGGGTTTTGGTTGTTGTTAATTTCAAAGAAAGATGTATTAGAGTGTATGACTCTTACACATCCACCGGACATGATGCCTATGTTATATTTGAGATTGGAAAGCTGGCCAAGTTACTGCCCATGTACTTGTCTATTAGTGGCTTTTACATATACAGTCAAGGCATAGACTCGTCTTCATATCCGGCAAACACTAATCCAGACCCTAATGAACCATTTCAAGTTGTGTTTGTTCCAGATTTGCCAAAACAAAAAGTGTCTAGCATGTAAGTATTCAATCATCACTTTTTATATATACATATTTACTCTTTTTATTCAATTAATCATCTTTTTTGAATCACAAATTATTGTAGGGATTGTGGGGTGCATGTTGCAGCTTATGCGGAGTTTCTTTGCACTGTTGGAGATATTACACAAAAAACACCATTTGATGCAACTCTTCTCCGACAAAGATATGGTGCTTTGTTATGGGATTATGCTTTAC